>CM025623.2:2792431-2807967 GCA_014621495.2 Entosphenus tridentatus | reverse complement strand
TCTCTGGACACGTGGTCAACTTCTCTGGACACAGGTCAACTTCTCTGGACACGTGGTCAACTTCTCTGGACACGTGGTCAACTTCTCTGGACACGTGGTCAACTTCTCTGGACACGTGGTCTACCTCTCTGGACACGTGGTCAACTTCTCTGGACACGTGGTCTACCTCTCTGGACACGTGGTCAACTTCTCCGGACACGTGACCAACTTCTCTGGACACGTGACCAACTTCTCTGGACACGTGGCCAACCTCTCCGGACACGTGGTCAACTTCTCTGGACACGTGGTCAACTTCTCCGGACACGTGGTCAACTTCTCTGGACACGTGACCAACTTCTCTGGACACGTGGTCAACTTCTCTGGACACGTGCTCTGGCTCCGTTAGCGCGTTTCTTGACACGCCCGCCGGCAAGGATTTGATGTGAAATACGATTGTTCGCGTAAAATTCAACACTTTTTGTAAGTGCGGCGGTATTACTTTATCACCAGGAACGTGCCGATCTAATCAGATAGCGAAAGCCAAGCGTTGAGGGGGGGGGGGGATTGAGTCTGGATAGTTACCTGGGTAGGGGTGACTGCCATGCATACCAGGTGTTATAGGCTGCCGTTGTGCTACCTTGTTAGCAAGGTGACCAGGGCAGCAGAATCCATTTCCTCAAAATAAATTCTCCCATCACCCCCCTACACCCCCCCCCCCCCGCCCCCCCCCCCCCCCCCCCCCGTCAAGGTTGAGATCGAACCGACGACCTCCTGCATACCAGGCGAGGTAGTTAACATCACAGCAGGTTTGTTGTGGGACGCCCGAAGTCGTGGCGTTGTGCTCAAAGGACACGCGAACTCGCCTCGCAGCCGTTTATTTTGGCAATCCACTGCGTTGCACGGTGAAATAACACCGCTCCCCCTACCCCCGCCACCTTGTCGGACGAAGGCAGGGAACGCAGACCTCGAAGCAAGCGTGCACGTACAGCACCAGCGATGGATTTTGACCGCGCCCTTAGACGTTGCGTTATTTCGTGCGAAATTAAAAGTCGTAGAATTTACAACAAATGCCACTCTTCACAATCCCCACTTGATTCACCAATGTAGGGGCTAGCCACGAATCGCGCCATCACCGTCGTCCAATTATCATGCGACCCGGTTACCTCCTGACCCTCGCTGCATTGTCTCCTCGCCTGTGCTGTCATCGCTGCTATTTGTCATCATCATCATGTCCAAAGCCGTTGTCAAGCCTCATCATCGGCTCTTTAAACGCACCGCTCACCTCGCTCGCCCCGTGTCTCTGTCTCACCCCGTGTCTCACTTCATCTTCATCGCCTACCTAACGCACCACTCTCCTCCACTCGCCCAGTGTCTCCCTTCATCTCGTTCATCTTACTCTGGCCTGTGGCGCATGGGAAGGACAACAAACTATGGGTCTCTGCCTGAGTCTACGCGTGTATGCTGAACTTCTTTCGCACCGTACGTAGACAACCACGCTCATCGGAGGTGCGGTGGATAGGCGTTGAGTGGGAATTCGAAACAAAACCGGCCAGCCTTTGACTGGCCATCGGGCAGTCCGTGCAAATGCGTGACGGCACGCCACCGCTGCGCTGTGCGACAGACAGCTGGCACCTACGCCAATATTCCATTTCTGGAGCCCTGGAACACCCCCCCCCCCCCCCGCAGTGCCGGATTATCGTGGTAGCACAAGTATCTACGTATGAATTAGTTACATATGTAGCAGCTACATATGTAGCTACTACTTATGTAGCTACGGGCCCCGTACTGTCAAGGGCCTCGCGCTAAATGCTTTCAAGCCATCAATTCCGATTGAGTGATTCTGCACTTGCTCTATTACTATAGTACTATACCGCCTTAAACTTTTACGAACGACCGGGTGTTTAAGATTAGCGATTTGTCGTATTATCTGGCTGTATAGCAAGTGAAAAAATACAATTACTTTACTATGCAAGTAAAAAATGTGTGTTTTAATATTTAGTGTATTTTTATTTATTTAGGGCCCCTTTATAACATACGCTACAAGCCCTGCACTCGCTTAATCCGGCACTGTCCCCCCCCCCCCACCCCGGTGAGACTGCCTGGGGCACAGAAAGCCCCCCGCACGTACCACGGACATTGAATATCAATTCCTGCAACCAGCAGGGTGCATGTGGTACGGTGGTTGGCACGTGTCATGGGCCTCCTGGTGCGGGAAACGCCATTAGGTTGGACGCGGGGTGCCCAGTCCCATTCGCCCCCCCCCCCCCCCTCTTCTGAGATATCTGGGCCCCCTACCAGCCTCTGGGTTTCTCACTGCAATTACCGCCGCCTGCCCTAGAAATCTTAACAACTTAAAAATCACACCGCAGGGCCGTGGTGACATTTGTTTAAAACGATGACGTCACCCTGCTGCTGTTGCTATATTTAAGACCGGGAGCAGGTGAGGGCTTCACCATTCTGGCGAATTGCCCGCTGATGCTGGATGATGTAATTACCAGCGAAACGTCGTACTACTCAAAAATTGTAAATGTTGAGGATTCACTCTTGAACACAACAGTGGGCTGAAGCAGTGAACTATTTTGTCTTTTGTCAACGTGACACTTTTTTTTACTGTTTGACCGTGTCGGGTGGTGGAGGGTTACGACACATTTATAAATAACGCGATCTATCTTCTTGGTTCTTTCGGTAAAGTCACGTAGAAGTGAAATAATAAAATAATAAAACTAAAACATTATACGATACAATTCTCACGACGTTTCGGCCACAACTCGAAATTTAACGCGATCTCACCCAAAAACCTTGCTTATGAATTCGTTACCAGTTCAGGACGCCGGTTGTGTATTGAAGAGTCAACCCACGACCGGCATTTACAATTCGAGCACATTAGCGACCATGACCGTCGTTATGCGACAGCCTTCTGGGAAAGTGCAGCTGCAATGCACTTCCTTGTGGGTGTAGGCTCTGGCTCATACCGACAGCAGCATTGTGTTGAGATTTCACCTAACGATGCGGGAGGTACGCTCTCCCGGTGGGGCCGATGGGAGTGAGTGAACAACACTTTGATGTGAAGCTTTCGTGACTGCAGGAATCCATACTCTTTGGTTCTTTCGGTAAAGTCACGTGGGTAGAAAATAACATAAATCACGACGTTTCGGGCGCAACACAAGTCTCCGTCATCAGGTGGGACAGTCACAGCTAGATTTACTGTATCAAGTAAATTCCTATTATTATTTATTCCATAATTTTTATTATTTATTATTTATTTTTACCTACGTGACTTTACCGAAAAAAACCTAAGAGTATGAAACGCGTTTAGTTCAACATGTGTCTGCCTGTTCGTTCCCCGTGTCCTCTCTCTCTCTCGCGATCTCTCTCTGTCTCTCACAACAACTTCAACTCCGAGCCTCCTGGCAGCTACTTTGCTCGCCCCCCCCCCCCCTGTCAGGCACACAGCGAAGTGATTCTCTCCCCCCACCCCAAACCTCCTGGTGCGCGCAAAAGGTGGGTGGGTGGTTACTTCCGTGAATTTCAAACTTGAAAATTGCTGCCTTTTTGCTATAATCAAGCACATTTCAGCACGAGATGGGGGGCTCACATTGCCAGCCTCAAATCCCCCTCCCCCCCCCACATTCAAGAAGAGGCTCTGAATGGCTGCCTCTAATGCAGACTCCTTCTCATGTTGATATCAATCAGTCTTGTGAAGTAAATTTTACACCGCATGCCACGATGTGCACGTTACACAAAGACTACACCATGCGGTGTGAACCAGGAGAATACATCTAACATGTTACGCCTGCGGTGATAATAATGATATACCCAGGGCAAATGTAAAATTCAAATTGCGCTAGCTGTATCATTTGAGTTTGTGAAAATAAAATTGCTCTTTTATTTCTGTCTCGTAAAATACTTTAGAATGTAGTTCTGCCTGAAACTCCCTGGACGTTCGGTGTGACAGCTGCACCACTGGTCTTAAGGTCACAGGTTTGACCTCCCGGCACAGCCCTTTCCCCGTTCGGTGGGACCCCTTTGTCTGCTTTGGGGCAGCGAGCCTGCTTGCCCCATCTTTCTACACCCCCCCCCCCCCCTGCTTTTCATAACGGGGTTGGCTTCATGTTGACGGTGTGTGTGTGTGCGTGCGTCACGACGGGATGTATCGGGCCCAGACATTGCCTCAATCAAAATGAAAATTTGGAAAAATACATCCGTGAGCTCCAATTTTGGCCACCACGGTGGCTAGGAGATGTTATCGACCTCGCCTGGTAAACAGGAGGTCGTGGGTTCGATCCCGACCCTGACGACGCCTGCTGCTGTGTGTTTGAAGTCCGCGTGTCTCTCATCATCACGGTTGGCTAGGAGATACTAACGACCTCGCCTGGTAAACAGGAGGTCGTGGGTTCGATCCCGACCCTGACGACGCCTGCTGTTGTGTGTTTGAAGTCCGCGTGTCTCTCATCATCATCACGGTGGCTAGGAGATGCTAACTACCTCGCCTGGTAAACAGGAAGGTCGTGGGTTCGATCCCGACCCTGACGACGCCTGCTGTGTATTTGAAGTCTGGGTGTCTCTCTCTCATCATCATCACGCTGGCTCAGAGATGCTAACTACCTCGCCTGGTAAACAGGAGGGTCGTGGGTTCGATCCAGACCCTGACGACGCCTGCTGCTGCTGTATATTTGAAGTCCGCGTGTTTTGTCGCTCTCCCCGTGGCCGCGACGATTTTTCTCCCGGTCCTCCGATTTTCCCCTCCACCGCTATACAAATCCACGTGATGATAAGCCACTTAGTTGAGCTCTCGTTTGTGACCAGGTCGCTTCTGATAAAGAGCTATTTCGCTCAGTGGGCCTTTCCTGGTAAAATAAAATAAAAAAAGTTTAATTAGTTTACGTGAAACTTCACAGCATATGACGCGTTTCCAGGGATTCTTTCTGGGTTTATCCTTTGGAAAGACAAAGATCCCCCGTATAGTCTTAACAGACTGTAGGGGCAAGTGCTGTAAGCGAGCAGCACCTATGAAGGCCGGCACGGCACACGAGGGAGTGGGTGGCCAGCACCACGCCCTGTCGCCTTTGTCTCCTTCATGGTGATGTTTACACACCGCACCAGGTACACATTTGAGGTTGAGTCGACCTAGGGGAGGTCCAGGGCCGGCTCACATAATTGTCACAGGCGTTGACCGTGAGCGGGGATCGAACCCGGATCGTTGTGTTCATAGCACAATCCGCTAACCATTGCACCACCGCTCCCCAACCCTTTGAAAAAATAGAAACGCACTCACGCCCACACAATGTTACCACGTTACTGGCTGTGAAAAGAATCCCAATGCAGAATAAAAACGCGGCAATGTGCTCTGTTCTGATGACTCACAGCGGCTACCATCACGCAATCTCATGGCCATTCTCGCAGCGGCCTTTGGCTAACCATCGAGCAGAGAACGGCGGCCGTCTGGAACGCGCTCCTGCGGCCGTCTGGAACGCTCTGCCTTCCGACGTTTTGAAGCCACTGGAGCGATGTGCAGTGTTAAATCATCATCATCATCTATATTGATATGCTCATTTCTTTAGAGATGCTTTTTGTATTTAGGGGCCGTTCATAAATGACGTCACGCACCTGGGGGGGGGGGTCAGACATTTGTGACGATGTGTGACGAGGGGGGGGGGTTTGAGAAATGTGACGTCACATCAAAATGCTCAACTTTAAATAAATATAGACAACACGTTCTACTTAATTAAATTGACTTTTTAATAAATGTTTTCTCCTATAACATCAGAGTGCAGCGGCACATTAAATACGCACTACAATGACAATAGTTTAAAGCGATTTGAAGCATGTTTTATTTTTTTGGGGGGGTGGGGGCAGAGCTTTGTTACGTCATATTTGAGGGGGGGGGGTCTGACTTCTTGTGAAGCCGTGTGACGAAGGGGGGGGGGTCAAAAATCGTCAAAAATCGCGTGACGTCATTTATGGACGGCCCCTTAGTTTGTTGTAGTAGTGTTATTCAACATACAAAACAAAGATCCCCCGTATAGGCCTAGAAGACTGTTGGGGCAAGTGCTGTTAGCGAGCACCCATTAAGGCCGTCACGGCACACGAGGGGGTGAGTGGTCAGCACCACGCCCGACCGCCTTTGTCTCCCCAGTGGCGACGTTTACACACCACACCAGGTACCCATTTGAGGCTGAGTCGACCTAGAGGATGCCCGGTACCGATCCTGATATTCGTCACCGGTGTGGGCCGCGAGTGGGCATCGAACTCGGGTGGCCGGGTCCGTAAGAGCAGCAGCGTCGCCAAATTGCCGTGAAAACGTGGAAGGAACCCACCGGCTGCTGCTGCTGCTGCTGCTGCTGCTACTGCTGCTGCTGCTGCTACTGCTGCTGCTGCTACTGCTGCTGCTGCTACTGCTGCTGCTACTACTGCTGCTGCTGCTACTGCTGCTGCTGCTACTACTGCTGCTGCTACTGCTGCTGCTACTGCTGCTGCTACTGCTTCTGCTACTACTGCTGCTGCTACTGCTGCTGCTGCTACTGCTGCTGCTGCTACTGCTGCTGCTACTGCTGCTGCTGCTACTGCTGCTGCTGCTACTACTGCTGCTGCTACTGCTGCTGCTGCTACTGCTGCTGCTGCTACTACTGCTGCTGCTACTGCTGCTGCTACTACTGCTGCTGCTACTGCTGCTGCTACTGCTGCTGCTGCTACTGCTGTTGCTGCTACTGCTGCTGCTGCTACTGCTACTACTACTACTGCTACTACTACTGCTGCTACTACTACTGCTGCTACTACTGCTGCTGCTACTACTACTGCTGCTACTGCTGCTGCTACTGCTGCTACTGCTGCTACTGCTGCTGCTGCTACTACTGCTGCTGCTACTACTACTGCTGCTACTGCTGCTGCTACTGTTGCTGCTGCTACTGCTGCTACTGCTACTGCTGCTGCTACTGCTGCTACTGCTGCTGCTACTGCTGCTACTACTACTGCTGCTGCTGCTACTACTGCTGCTGCTACTACTACTGCTGCTACTGCTGCTGCTACTGCTGCTACTGCTGCTGCTATTGCTGCTGCTACTGCTGCTACTGCTGCTGCTACTGCTGCTTCTGCTGCTGCTACTGCTGCTACTTGCTGCTACTGCTGCTGCTACTGCTACTACTGCTGCTACTGCTATTGCTACTGCTGTTGCTACTGCTGCTGCTACTGCTGCTGCTGCTTCTGCTACTGCTGCTGCTACTGCTGCTACTGCTGCCTCTGCACGTTAGCGGAATGCCGTTGCCTCTGAGCTGAAGTGCGGCCTCCCTCCAACCATTTAGAATCCCTCTGAGCTCAGAACGCAGTCGATTCTTTTGGAGTGGGGGGGGGCTGATGCCGCAATAGCCCTGTACCCACATTTGTTTTGTTTTCACCTTCGGCACCCCCCGTGACGGTATGTTGCGTTCGCTCGATCAAACCCAATGAAGGCAAAACAACATCAACAACAACAACAACAACAAAAATCATGGAAAGTCTCTTCGAGACCTCGTCGCTACCGCCACCGGGCGTTTCGTCGGGGTCAAGTGCAGAGCTTGTTTTGGTCGACTTCAAAAAGGGACTCGTGGAAGAGAGAGAGAGAGATGCGGTATTGCGGTCACGACCGGGATGGACACGTGTGTGTGTGTGTGACTCGCGCGGTGACATGTTCATCGCGTCCCCTTGGTCCTTCCCCACGGGGATCTCTAACGCGACGTTGTAGCCACGACCGCGTGCCACGAGGTCGCGCGACCCTTGATTTTAGCCGTTCGCTATCGACCAAATGAGGTTGTTTTTTTTAATCGGTATAAAATTATGCAATGTACGTACGCCCAAAAGCCGGGGGGGGGGGGAGGGTTGTAAGTACGTAATGATGAACGAGGCGAGGATGGAGTTTCGTCTTCTCACGAGAATTGTGAATTTTATTGAATGTTTTTGTGCTTTTTAAATTCGCTTTTGTTTGCACAGAGCGTCATAATCTCACCAATATCATCCATAATATAGTGTGTTTTGGGGGTTAGATCGCGTAAATATAAATGTGTCGTTAAACCCACCGACCGACACAGCCAATTAGTAAGATTTGTCAAGTAAACAGAACGTGGCAAATTCGCTGCTAGTACAGCAACACCGGTAGTGTGTTGGAGAGCCAGGCCACAACATTTACAATCTGAGTACGACGTTTCGCCAGTAATTCCAACTAGCTTCATCAGGCGACAGCCTTACTAATTGTCTGTGTCGGGTGGTGGCGGGTTTAACGACACACATTTATATTTACGCAATCTAACCCCAAAAAAACAAATCAGTATTATGGATGATGTCACGTGCCGCGAAGGCGATAATGAAGCACACACGTTTAGCCGTGATTAAACGAGTTGGGGTGAATTTCTGGTAAACGCACAAAGCAAACACATTTAGAAACACATTCCTGTGGAGGGAGCTGGTAGGAACGTTGGGTTGCTCGGTCAATGGCCAGGGTCAACGGCGGCGTGGTGTATTCCGCGAATATAGCCGCCAGTGAGGGCGGGCACAAGCTGGCGTGAGTCGGTTAAATGTTGAGTTTTATAAGGGCACCACGGGGTGACCAGCCCCTCCCCACCCAGCCCGACCCCTCCCACCACCCACCCAGCCCCACCCTCCCCACCCAGTCCCTCCCCACCCTCCCCACCCAGCCCCTCCCCACCCTCCCCTCTCCACCCAGCCGCACCCCTCCCATTTTTTGATGCACGACGGACGAACGGACGGACACAATAATCCCCTGCGGGCTGGTGGAACCAGGTGATTCCTACCAGTATAAAAAACCCCTCCTCTTTCCGATCTTTTGCAGAAATGTCAAATGGTAAAGGTGCAGCCAGGGCTGCTTTCCCACCCTTGCCGTCAGTGAAGTTCACGCCGCCGCTGAGAGAGACAGACTGGAGGAGAGGATACTCATTAAGAAGAGGGCTTTACCCTTTCTGGCAATGCAACAGGAGCGAGCCACGACCTCAGATTTGGATGCTCAAACACAAAATAGAATTTGTTTTTTTTTGCAAAGCATCGAGTCTGCATTCACCACACACAGTGCCTGCGGCAAAACACGCGAACAGACGTGCTCTGATAATAGATGGCATTGTCTTTGAGACTGATTAGCCTGCACCAGAAACAGCCCTCTTAATGGCTTTGTCTGACCTGTGTTAGACCACAGAACGCCGATAGGCAAGCGGTCCAGAGACAATATAAATCAGAGCATGTATGTTGTCTTGTTTTGCCACAATTGTGTGTGTGCTTAACGCGGACTTGATGCTCTACAAAATGTATCTATTTGGTGTTTGAACATCTTAACACGTCCTGTTGTTATTGCCAGAAAGGGGTAAAACCTCATCATTTTGGAGTCTGGCAAAAAGGTCCCGTAGATAGAACATTTATATCTTGAGTACTCATGCACACTGACCAGCCAGGTATCTCAGAAGAGGTGGGAAGAGCCACACTTCACCCAACACACCTCGCGCTCACCTGCCCCCCCCCTCACCGCTGTGGTGGCAAAGTTTCCGAAAATCGCCGTCGCCTCTGCCCACCCAGCAGTTGCACGCCCACCGCTGGACATCTGTGAATAGAAAGATCTTCATAGGCTCATCGGATTCCTCCAGCATATACACAACTTTTTTTATTTTAATATCTCATTCTGGTTGAGTTGACATGTGTGAGCAGATGCAGTGCGTGGGTTGGTGGGGGGGTTTAAGAAAACTTGCACCGTTGGATCAACTGCCCCGCCAGGAGATGAAAAAGTCCGCGCACTGAGCATTAACACGTGGTAGGAACCCTTAATCGGAAGACTGCATAATCGTAACGCGCAAAGTAAAATAGTAAAATCTATGCAATAGGGTACAAGGACTCCTCCACTTACAAACGAGTTAGGTTCCATAGGTGTGTTCGTAAGTCGATTTGTTCACAAGTCCAACTTTACTCCTGTCGATTCCAAACACGTTGTAGACCATGTACACGAAACACGGTGGAATGGTTTTAAGAGTTGTATCATCTCCTGTAGATGTAGATGCCACTGGTCCTTCATGTTCTGCAGATGTAGATGCTACTGGTTCTTCACGTACTACAAATGTAGATGCCACCACCGCCATCTATTGCACGGCGGTTGAACTTACGACTCTCGATCTGAACAGGCAACTCGACATACGGACACGTTTGTTCGTATCTCTGAAAACTCGTAAGTCGAGTGTTCGTGAGTCGAGGAGTCCATGCACTTTTCGATTTAAGCTTTTGTGACTGCAGGGATTCATCTTCTTGGTTCTTTCGGTAAAGTCACGTAGAAGGGAAATAATAAAATAATAAAAAGAAAACATAATGCAAGAAAATTAGATTTTTTTATTTTATTATGCTTTATTTTTATTATTTTAAAAATAAAACAGTCACATTAAATTGAATAATATTTTTTTATTTTATTATGTTTTAGATTTATTATTTTATTATTTCCTTTCTACGTGACTTTACCTGAAAGATGAGTCCATGTACTATTAAGTTGACAATGTACAACATCTTGCTACGCAGTTCACAATCTTAGGCTGTTGTGTGAATACCAGGGGCCAATAAGCCCCTCGTTTCACAACTTCACCAACAAGTTAAATAATTGTGTTCAAACGCATGCAGTCATAATAAGAGAGAGACACACACACACAGCAGGAGACTATGACCCCGACTCTGTGTTTTCACCACTCAAATTTATCAAAGAGCCAGTTAATGTCATTCGCAGAAAATGTACATCCTCGTGAGCGCTTCACGCGAACTCAGAAAAATCAAACCCACTACGGTTGAAAAAAATAGGCTCAATGCCACATTTACAGATACTGTCGTCCCTTCGATTGGTTTCCTTTCAAGATTGAGATTGCCACTTAAAGAAGTATCACGTGGGACCTCCACGATTGAGATGGATACCCAATGGCTGTGGATAAAAAAAAAACAAAGATCCCCTGTATAGCCTGAACAGACTGTTGGGGCAAGTGCAGTTAGCGAGCACCTATGAAGGCCGGAACGATACACGAGGGGGGTGGGTGGCCAGCACCACGCCTGACCCCCTTTGTCTCCCTAGTAGCGATATCTACACACCGCACCAGGTACTCATTTGAGGCTGAGTCGTCCTAGGGGAGGCCCAGTACCTGTTCAGATAATCTTCACTGGTGTTGGTCGTGAGCGGGAATCGAACTCGGGTGGTCGAGTTCGTAGCGCAGCGCGCTAACCACTGCACCACCGCTCCCCACTAACACACACACACACACGCGTACATACGGCTACACTGGATCGTAATGAGTTGTTTGATTACAACAAATATTGATACTCCGACTGATGCTCCTGCTGTGTGGAGTGATTCATGCAGCCAGCTATGGCTGCAGAGTTTGGTGGTACATGTTGTTTACGTCGTTAATTGTGAAAATTCGGTCACAGTTCCTATGATCACTGTTTCATTGCTTTTATGGCTTTATTTTGGTGATTTTCGAAAAGTTTTTTGGTTTGGCCATGTTTGTTTGTTGTAGTACAGAGTTAGACTAATGGCCTTAATCTAAGTTGTCTTGTTGTTGTTTGACTTGCATTCCACTGGGATTTTTGCACACAGTGTTGGTGTACGGTGCTTTTTCTGCAATATTTTGCTGCCTTTTCTTGGATTTTCTGTTTGCACTTAGTCACATATTCACTTTAAGATGTTTTCTTGTTCATGTTTTTGTTTGTTGCGGTTGCACCCGATTCAAGAGCTGAATGGCTCACAGGGCTACAGCTAATAAATGAATTTCGATTTAAAGCTTTCGTGACTGCAGGGATTCATCTTCTTGGTTCTTTCGGTAAAGTCACGTAGAAGAGAAGTAATAAAATAAAAATTAAAACATAATAAAACGTCGTGAGAATTATTTTATTATGTTTTATTTTTATTATTTTATTACTTCCCTTCTACGTGACTTTACCGAAAGAACCAAGAAGATTATTGTTATTTCTAAATGAGTCATTTGCACCTCACATTCTTGGGGTATTTTATATATTGTATATGCAATGTACATAAAATAACGTCAGTTTAACATGTAGGCATTAGCGACCAATATTATTACTCACAGGCCGCACCCCCTCATTAATATTCATGAGGTGATTTGTTTTGACACTCACACAGAAGAAGGTCGAGCGGAAATATTTTTTTTTCGCAAATTCGCTTTAAGTTTGACGTTTCTTTATTGAGAGTGAATCTAATAAATAATTATATGCAGCAACAAAGTGGATTTGGTGTCTTTATTTGTTTCTTCAGCACTTGAGACGAAAGGTAAGTCTAATTTATGCTTCTACATGATGGTAAAATAGACATTTCTCGGTGATTTTCCAGATATTGTATCGAATTCCAATCAATTTCAACCCCAGCAACCGAAAGCAGAAGAGAATAGAGTATCAGAGCAATGAATTTTAACAAATGAAAGGTCAGTTATATACAATATATGTATCCATAATAGAGTTTTTTTTGGGTTAGATCGCGTAAATATTTAAATGTGTCGTTAAACCCGCCACTACACGACACAGCCAACTAGTAAGGTTTTTCAAACAGAACGTGGCCAATTCGTCACTAGAGCAGCAACACCGGTTGTGTGTTGGAGAGCCAAGCCACAACATTTACAATCTGAGTTCGACGTTTCGCCAGTAATTACAACCAGCTTCATCAGGCGGACTTTAGGGTTGTGGGGTCTCATTGAGGAGGCTCGTACCAAGTTGTTTGTGGCGGGGGCGGGGGAGGTCATATTTTTTTGCGATGTTTACAGAAATCCTAAATTGAGTAAATTGCCGCCGTAGTAATTTTTGGCCGTTCCAAGTCCGACCAAGATCCGGTTGACCGACCTTTCCCAAATGTCGCGAGGCAAGAAAAACACATTTAGCTGCGAGATTGTCATCGGGGCCTTGCTGAGTCAAGAAATTCCACTTAATTATGTTGTTTCGTTTTACCCCTTCAGAGCTGCGACCTACCAAAGGTCAACGGAAGCAGAAAAAAAAGTGACCTTGGCTAGAGACGAAAAAAAAATCGCCCTGGCCTCAATTTAGATGCCATCAACATGCGCAGCATTTCGTTCGACTCGCAATAAATTGGACAGACGAGGGGTAAGTGCTGTGCCCGATTATCCTAGGAGCAACAGTAGCTACATATGCTACGGGCCAGCACTTTCAAGGGCCCCGCGCTAAATGCTTTCAAGCTATCAATTCCGGTTAAGTGATTCTGCATTTGCTCTATTACTGAAGCATTATCCCGCCTTCAACTTTTATGAACGACTGGGTGTTTAAAGTTAGCGATTTGTCGTATGAGCTGGCTGTATAGCAAATGAAAAAAATACAATTACTGTACTATGCAAGTAAAAACAATTGTTTTAATATAGATTTAAAGCTTTCGTGACTGCAGGGATTCATCTTATTGGTTCTTTCGATAAACTCACGTAGAAGGGAAATAATTAAAAAAACATAAAAAATACAATTCTCTTATATTTTATTGTTTCATTTTTCTTATTTTATTATTTCCCATCTACGTGACTTTACTGAAAGAACCAAGAAGATGTGTTTTAATATTTATGTGTTTTTGTTATTTTATTTAGGGCCCCTTTATAACATATGCTACAGGCCCCGCACTAGCTTAATCCGGCACTGGGTAAATGACGAGTTTTATTCCAACTACAGCTCAACTCTTTAGCCTCGCCCGGAATGGCAATGTCCTTAAAGTGATGTGCTCCTGTAAGGAGGGTGGGTGGCGGGAGATGTGACGTCAGCGTGACGCACGAACCCCAGGCTCAGCACTGTGGGGACGCGGGTGACGTCACCACTCAGACGCACGCGGTGACGTCACCACACGCGCACTCGGGCGCGTGGCGTCCAGGCAGACAGGAATCCACTCAGGGGTCCAGCCATGTTTTTACCCCCCCTTCTATTGTATGAAGTATGTATGTTGAACTTATTTTTCACCGTACGTAGCCAACCGTGCTAATCGGAGGTGCCGAGGAAGGACAACAAACTAAACACCAAAAAGCATCTTCTTGGTTCTTTCGGTAAAGTCACGTAGAAGGGAAGTAATAAAGTAAAAAAATAAAAACAATTATATTATTATTTTATTATGTTTTATTTTTATTAATTTATTATTTTATTACATCCCATCTACGTGACTTTACCGAAAGAACCAAGAAGATGAATCCCTGCAGTCACGAAAGCTTTAAACCAAAAAGCAGTTCTTACGAAAAAAGTTTTCAATCCGGATGATTTAAAAGTGCATAGCTCCAGTGGATTCCTAATTTCGGAAGGAGAGCGTTCCAGACGGCCGCATACGCGCAATCTGAAAGCGCCGCACGATGCGTCGACCGTCGTCTTTGTTCAATGGCCGAGTCAAAAGCTGCGAGGATGACCGCAGAGTTCGCGCGATTGTGGTTCATGCTCCTTGACGAGATCAGCGAGGTGTTGTCGTTCATTCGTGGCAGGCACTTTGTGTGCGTGTGTGATGAGTGCGACCTCACAGGTAACCGGAGGCCAATGCAGCTCAGCGAGTACAGGGACTCCTCTACTCGCGAACATTCGACTTAAGAACTTTCACAGATACGAACAAACCTGTCCCTGTGTCCAGTTGCCTGTTCAGATTGAGAGCCGTAAGTTCAACCGTCACGCAATAGATGGCGGTGGTGGCATCTACATCTGCATAACGTGAAGAACCGGTGGCATCTACATCTATGGGAGATTATACAACTTCTAAAACCATTCCCCCGTGTTTAGTGTACACGCCGTACAACGTGTTTTGAATCGACGGGAGCAAAGTTGAACTTACGAACAAATCGACTTACGAACAGACCTCTGGAACCTAACTCATTCGTAAGTAGAGGAGTACCTGTACTGGATGGACACGGTCTGCATCTCTCGCGGTATTCCGTCACGACCCACGTGCGGTTGCGTGCATGCCTGCCCCTATCTGTGTCTTGTTAGGTCCGATTCGTCAACAGCAACTGGGTGTTCGGCAAGACCATGTGTCACGTGAGCCGCTTCGCTCAGTACTGCTCGCTCCACGTGTCCACACTCACGCTCACGGCCATCGCGCTCGATCGATACCAGGTAACAACGCCGCGACGTCTGAAATCGAGCGCTCGCCCACGTTACGTAAAACATTTTTAAAATAATCATAATCATGCATAACACTGGTCAACAAAAAAAACATTTTTTTCTGGCCTGGACTTTTGCAGCTGTTCTAGACTGATTTCAGGATGCTGATTCCAAATCTGATCTCAGATTTTCTCTATCACATCTCATTTGTGTGCTATCGGCATACCCCATTTTCATTGATTTTACCCGAAATTAACTCTGTCACTTATGATTGCAAGTTGTTGCGAGTCAGTGACTGCTTTAGTGTTAAAATATGTTGCTGTAGTTTTAGGATAGTGTGTTTATAATATCATTTTATGTAGATATCCACATTTATTTAATATTTTTCTTCTGCAGTTTTTATTGAAAATGCAATATTTGATATCTCAAAAACATGATGTGATAGACAAAAACTGATGCCAGATTTGGAATCAGCACCCCAAAATTACCTT
>CM025623.2:2699586-2728395 GCA_014621495.2 Entosphenus tridentatus | reverse complement strand
GAAAGCTGTCTCGGGTGTGGACCAATCAACTTCAAGGACAGTGCATACATTATCAGAGTTATGTTTTTTGTTTGCATTATTACTGCAGGTATTGCGGTCTATGCAAACATGACTCCTTGTAAAAAAAAAGGTGTCAGTTTTGTTGCCAGATAAAAGGGTAAAAAAACAATTATCAAAAAAATACCTCTTTGATGTCCTCGTCCTCCTGCATGTTTTTCTTGCAGGACTCACGGAAGTGACGCACCTGAAACGGGACGAGGCGTCTTTAGCGAGGGCAGCGAAGGTCAGACGACGCGGCACACGAGCTAGGCGTGTAGTAGCTCGGGTGACTCGTTTGCTCGTTCGCTCCGCCATCGACGACGGACGATAATGATCCATTGTGACGGGACTGCGTTGAATTCTCGAGAAGTTTAAGATGCTCAGGAATAGTAAGATGTACTTTGGAGTCATTTTGGTTAAAAAAAAAACGTTAATTTTAGAATAGGAGGAATATGGTACTTTATGGAGCCGTCTTCCAGGGGTTGCAAACGCGGTGATTTAAAAGCATCAGGTTCGGGAAGTCTTCTGGAAGACAATGCATTCTCCGGATTACAAGACGCAGGGATGAACTGAGACTTATTCGTAGATTAGCATAGATTGCCATGGAGACTGGAGGTGAATATAATGGAGGAAAACCAAAGCATAACACAAATAAAGAAAATATTATCGGCGACAAGAACATGAATAATATTTTCCAAATTAAATAACGGAAGTGTTATGATAAAAAAAGGCACTCATGGTCTTGTCCACGGCCACCAATGACTGAACAAAATTGCCACTGTATAAAATTTAGTTTTTTGCACTTAAATTTGACATTCTTAGCAGATTCCGCACAACAATTACTCGTTAAGCAAACAGTGTGCGAACCACAACCAAAGCACAGCCTCCAGAGGCTGTTATATTACTTTAGGATCATCCCCCCCCCATCCCGTCACAATCTCATGATGCAACAATCCATCTGGCGTCTGCGGGTGAGCCGATTTCATTGCTCCATCTCCGTGGTGGACTTTCTCTGGCACGCGTTCTTACGGGGGGGGGAGGGAGGGCGGCTACCGGCCATCATCCATTCCTCGCGACGCGTCCCGCCTAAGCCCAACGTATTCTATTAACAGCGACGACGATGTTTTATTATGTTTAATTTTCATTATTTTATTATTTCCCTTCTACGTGACTTTACCGAAAGAACCAAGAAGATGGATCCCTGCAGTCACGAAAGAAGCTTTAAATCGAAATTTAGCGACAACGATGTTTTATAATTCGCGTGTTGCTCAACCACAAGCGTACTCTGCGCACTTTTCAGCTTTTTTTTTCCAACGTTGCATGTGGCTCTTTTTGTAATGTTCCTGATATAATGGACATAATTATTCACCCAATAAAGGCTCATGAATCTCAAGACTCTTTTTTCAAGTTGGGTCCCTTCATTGGGCAGTGTGACCAATTACATTCACGAGTGCTTTGGCATAAAGGAAGGAAATCTGCAGTAGGTAGAGAAGACTCCGTTACACAATTCAGGAAGACTTAAAACGCTACACAGAAGATGATTCAAGAAAAGCAGTGATGAAATTGTCATCTCCACACTACATTGCAACCAGACTAAAACACCTTACACTCCCCCATTCAGTCTCTCCTAGCTTAAAAAAATCTTGCTTAACTAACGAAATAGGACGCATTCAGGGGCAATTTTGCCTTTGTAGGCGTATTCAATAAAAAAAAAGATTTACTCTGTGCTTATATTCTGACAGCATGACTGTAACATAAACGGTGACAAGCGCTTAAGTAATGTTTAACACAAAGCGATAACAGTCATCGGTCGCGGATGAATCACGCTGCGTTCACCCTCATGGTGGTGATGATTGGTATTGGTGACGGGGGACGTATCTCAGGTTGGAGCCGACCGAGCGGTGAACCGTACTGTGTGCGCACTGCATGTTTAATGCTAATAGCGCGCTGAACACATTTGCATAGACTAAATCTGCTCTGAGAGACATTAAGCCGAGTAAACGCGTTTTATTTGGCCAGCTGCGCAGTGAACCAAATATTATATGCACAATAAAATAAACAAACAACTTTCAATCTCTTCGTATTAAATACTTATAGAGCATCAGCCTTATAGGGCCTATAATTGGCTTTTCAGGATATGTGGCTTCTGCTATCATGGTGGCCAGAAGTCTTTGAAAAAGTACCCACACTTTACCCCACCACACGCAACCTATTTATACTGCTCGGTGGATGGAGGCGGAGGGTTTTAAAGATGCTTGGGTGGGCAAAGCACCAACTCTGGGACAAACCAATCGAATGGTTAAATCGCTTACAACCAAATCCCTAATGTTTGCTCTACATGGGCCATGCGAAATAAGAATCAGTGGTGGGGTGGGGGGAGCCTTTTCGGCCATGCAGAGATTTTAATTAAAAAAATGTTATTTTAGCAGGTAAGGCCCACTGAGCTATACAGCTCTTTTCAGAAGCGACCTGGCCACATGTGATAGCTCAACGAAGCGGCTGATGGTGTGGAAATGTGTTGCAGCCAAACACTCTAAACCACTGCAGCCTGCACCCTTTTAGTTCTCAGAGAGGGCATCTCACACCCCCAAGGGGTGGGTGCATCCCAGGTTAAGAACCACTGCTCTAAACGCATGTTTGATTCTAAATGTGGTGGCAAAAAAATAGAGGACCATGTGACTATGGGGTGAGAGAGCATACACAAACTCCAAATATACAGCAGGCGTCAGGGTCCGGATCGAACCCACGACCTCCTGTATACCAGGTGAGGCAGTTAACATCTCCTCGCCACCGTGATGATGATGAGAGAGAGACACGCAAACTCCAAGAAAACAGCAGGTGTCAGGGTCCGGATCGAACCCACGACCACCTGTATACCAGGTGAGGTAGTTAACATCTCCTAGCCACCGTGATTATGATGAGAGAGAGAGACACGCAAACTCCAAATATACAGCAGGCGTCAGGGTCAGGATCGAACCCACGACCACCTGCATACCAGGCGAGGTAGTTAACATCTTCTAGCCACCGTGATGATGATGAGAGAGAGAGAGACACGCAAACTCCAAATATACAGCAGCAGGCGTCAGGGTCCGGATCGAACCCACGAACTCCTGCACACCAGGCGAGATAGAGTTAACATCTCGCCACGGCGGCGCCAAAAAATGGCGCAACCACCAAATGTGTCGAAAATTGTGTTTGGTGGCGCGACGAGCACGTTCACCGTGCGGCTCGCGTTTGCCTGTCGCCATCAGCAACACTCGGCAGCCACCACGCAGGTCGAGCTAATGAAGCGTCGCAGAAATCCTATCTTCTCTACGCCGCCGCTGCTCCTCACGTATCACAAATCGTGTCGTCAGTCCGTGGGAGGCAAGGCTCCAAAAGAGCCCCCCCTCCCCGCCCCCCCCCGATGCGTTCATTACGTTACTCGTTAGGAACGTGCGATTTGGTGGGCCCCCTTTCGTCGTGCATTATGAGGCACCCTCGAATTGCCGTGGCGATAAATCGGGAAGCTTGTCTGGGTGGTGGGCGCGTTAAGGAGTTGGCTAGCGGTGACACATGCAAGAGGCCAGCTGCGGATGGCATTGGGAGATCTGGATAATGTTGGGTGTACGCTTTGATTGGGTGAGCGGCGTATGGCGTTAGCAATAGAAAGGCTTGCTGGTGCAACAAGGCAAGAAAGGCGGCAGCGCGACTCAGTGATAACGCTCGTGCCTCACAGCAAGAAAGTCCTGGGTTCCATTCCTCACTCAAGTGCCTTTCTGTGTGGTGATCAGAATCAGAATATTTATATATACTGGAGGAATCCAATGAGCTATAAAGTTATTTTTCACAGATGTCCAGAGATTGTATGTCCTTCCCCTGTTCGGCAATGGTTTTTTCTCAAGGTTCTCTGGTGTTTCCTCACCATATAGCATGAAAAAAAACTTCAGTGCAACTGGTATTGGCCCTAAAATATTCCAAGGCAGTAAAAAGAATCCTGCGAATTACTCAACTGGAACTGCTCTGAGAAACATTGCCCCCTTGCTGTGTAAACTTGGCAAAACCTCGTCTGAATAAAAAAATTAGTCTTGAGACTCAATGAGGCTTAATAATAATGGAAATAAGATGCAAAGGGAGTGAAGGTGAGGGTTAAAGACGACCATGTAATCATGTCTCACGCTTAATTGGGAAAATGCCTCCTAAGAATTAAGATGTACTATGTCTTATTAAAGGCTCAGATTATCTCTGATGAACAGCAGTTTTATAATAATTTTAAATTAGTATTATTTGTTAACATTTTTTTCACGTTAAAATGTATTTGCAGCCACTTTTGTAAATCCACTTACTGAATGGAGGCCTCTTCAGGCCACGTCGGTAGTAGGGATCGTTTGACCATACTTAACCACGCAGGTAAATTCGACTTGGTTAAGGGATGGGGGGGGGGCAAAACTGTTCGGGCTCAGGTCACCGGGTTCAGAGCCCAGAACATCAACCGCCGCGCCAACGCATTCTACCCGACTAATAATCATTGCGAAGAAATTTCTTTTTTGCTTATAAATGATGCCGAGATTATCATGACGTACAAGGTAGTTGTTTTTTTACAGCGTTACCAATTAATTGCACAAAGTGAGCAAAATAGCGCTGCGATTTGTCACGGGCCTTGGCGGGGAGTGAGTGAACAACGCTTCAATCTGCATCCTACTTTTCAAGAGCACACGCCGACAGACAAAAAAAAACAGGCTAAAACAAGTGATAAAACGTGTGCGCGTGAGAAATTAACACCGCGGTAGGTCAGCGTTTCGATGCAACCTGGATGCGAATCTGAGACAGAACGTGCCCCCTGACCTCTTCACCAATGGTATCGACTGACGACACCTCCGTTTTCTTCAGATGTTCCTGCGTCTTCGCGAGCTGCACTTTGACCAGCTCCGAGATCGCCTCCTTTTCTTCCTTGTCAACAAACTCTTGCACCGCCGCACCCATTCCTCGTTCCGTCAACAGCGCCAGCTGCACGTTCTGAATAAAACACGCGCGCACAACGCGTTAACGGAGAGCGCTGCTCACTGTTATTCGTCCGTACACCCATTATCCGATTTGTGGAGTTGCCGGCATGGTGGTTAGCGCGCCGCTCCACGATCCCGACAAGCCGAGCTCAATTCCCGGACCAGGGGCTGACATCGGCAGTGAGTGGAATCCAAATCAGTCGGAGGCGCTCTCCGCCCCCCTCCCCCACCGTCACCTACCCGCACTGACCAGTGCGGTGAAGAATGGTCAAACAACACCCATGAGCGATACGGCATGCGGGAGGCCTTCATCCATCAGCGGACTCAAAAAGGCCTGTAAATTGTTATTATATTATTGTTATACGACACTGCTGTTATTGGTGTCAACAAATCTTATCCACGCGACGATTATCATCAGGGATAATTGTTTTTTTACCATTTAATCAGGCAAAAAAACTGACACCTTTTTTACAAGGAGTCATGTTTGCATTGATCACAATGCCTGCGGTCGGAATGCAAACAAAAAATACACAACTCTGATAATGTATGCACTGTCCTTGAAATTGATTGGTCCACACGCGAAACAGCTTTTCTTAGAGCCAAGTCTCACCCTGGTGTTGGACCAGATGACGCCAAAAGGCGCACAACTCAAAGACAATGCACCATCAGAGTATGAGAGCTCGGGTTAAGCATTTACACCATTGGAACCTCCTTTGCCAGTAGCAAAATATGATAATCATCAGAGACTTTGCTTGGATAAGAGGAGTGACACGTATGTGTTGACAAAGTCGTCATATTAAGCATATTTACATGCACTTTCCTGTGCGGATAAGAGGAGTAATTTATGCAAATAGACACGGATAACAGGATCTGTCTCCAGTGGCCCCCACAAATATAATCGAATGAGCAGAGTTACACCGTGCGCTCGTGAAACGTGCATTTGTCCGAGTGTACATCTCCGCACAATCATTCCCCTCTGGACAAAAATTGCCCAAATCACAAATGGGGCCTTAATGGAACCCAGAGTTTTACTGTCGCAGAGCAGATGTTCCTGCGTCTTCGCTGGTCGAACTTACGTTGAGAAAAGTTGAAAATGTATGTAAAGTAACGAGGCTGACGAACTAAAACTCTTTGGCTTCCATAAAGTCCACGTCGTGGACTAATTGGTGGATTAACATTTCTTCTTTGCACTGCAGCTGACTTTTCCCAATGTGGGACAGACCTCCCGCGAGGGCTACATTAACGTCAAATTGGTTGTGACAGCCTGCGTGTTAAGTACTGTAAGGTATTTTTTATTTATTTTGCGACTTATTTTTGAGAAATTATTTATCACTATTTTATCAGAAAAAAATCTCGATTTTTCCATGAAATAGTGTATTTTAAAGAGGGCTTTCTGCATCCCAAAGTGTGATTTTATTATGCATCTCCAGTTGTATAATGGAGGTCAGTGATAAGATAGGGTTCGGTATATGGAATTTCGTTTGACAGGCAACTTTTCTTGAACGTATCTGTTCCGTACACACATTGAGCGCTCGTATTACCAAGCACAATTAAGCGAGTCAGGATTATCTCTTCAAGTGTGAAACTACGAATGTAGCGACACACTAGAGACATGAAATCGGATTTACTGTGGAGGCAATTATCAATACGAGACAAATCACTTGCATCCCACGCAATGCTTTTAATGTGGCAGAAATTCTATAAATTGGAGGCAGATTCTTTTTCTGTTTAAAAAAAAAACATTTACGTGCTCAAAAATATCAAAGATTTTTTGTTTAAACCTCTCGGTTTAGATAATTGAGTCAGTTCAAATAAATGTTTGAAGGCGCGCACAGCTTATGACATTAAGTTATTAAAATAGCCAAACACCTCTCATCTAATCTCACACGTAGGCTTTCACAACAATATACGTCATCGTAACGGGTAAGGGTTAAGCTTGGAGATTACAGTCGTGATGTCATTCAAGGTGACTGGTGGGGAGATTGCAAAGAGAGACTTGTGTGGAGGCATGAGGAAGACAAGCAAAAGGAGGAACAGAATAAGAGAAGGGAATGCCAATCTTGTTATTATTAAACTTTCAGAGAAACACTTCAGTAAAAATGTCTTGCTATGGTTGTCACACCTGGTGCTGATTGCTTGTGTTGCAATCGAAACGTCGTGATTTAATTTAGTTATTTCTATTTTTAATTTTTATTCTTATTTTTCATGTTTTCACCTACGTGACTTTACCGAAAGAACCAAAGAGTATGGATCCTTGCAGTCACGGAAACTTCTAATCTAGAAAGAGCTGAGACCTTCAAACATGGCAACGGAATGCGAGTTTAAGAGGCTGCATGCTTCAGGCACCACCCGTAGAGACTTTACAACAGCAGTGTTCAGCCCTGCTGTACGGTGGGAACGGAGTTCAAATCAGGGACAGAACCACTTGGAATGACTTCCCAGGAAGGGGATATGCTGCTGCGGTGTAATAGCGGCAGTGAACTTGCAATGCGTAGGTAACTGGTGGAAAAGATTGTTAGGTTTCTTAAAATCCCCCCCACCTCTGTCCACCAAGCAGAACGAATGGGAACGCCACAGTTGATTGATCGGCAGGTGGAGCGTTGTCGGAATCCACCCACCTCTTCGAAGACAACTGGCCAGCGTGGAAAAAGTAGGCCAATTGCAATCTTAAAGCAACTCTCTAGAGCTCCCTCGAGTGCAGCAGGCCTGCGTGCAGGCAGGAAAATGAGCAATGCATTTTCAGGGCCGCACCCTATTACCCAATTTCCTTAAATGACCCGAGTCATGCAAGGCGTTCGCGTGACGCCCCTGGGCTGCTGAATAATTTACCTTTTCGGCGGATTTAAAATACTCTTTAACCAAGTCTTCCACCCGCAGCGTGTTCTCCCCGTGGGCCGCGTGTGAGAATGCCTGGCCGAAATCCATCTCGTCCCCTGGAAGAAGTTAGAACAGCAAAACCGATGTGAGTGCACGTGCACAGTCCTCATTTTCGCTCAAGTACAACATGTGGTTTAGTGCCGAGTGCTCGTGACACACAGAGTGGTCTGCTTTTGTGTGGTGTGTAATGTCACAATACCAGGGTGCATATCCCTGTCTGTTGTGATAATGGTATTCTTTGGCACGACACAACGTACGTGAATGGTGAAAAAATGTTATTGGGCCGAGTTTGAATGTGAAAAACGCTACGACGCTGCCTCCGAAAAGAAAATATAACCGGGTAACATTTTCAAGAAATGCCCTTTATTCGGAGCAGAAAGGGCACAAGGATTGACTGATGCACTTTGCAGTGACGGTGCCTTGGAAACACATTTGAAGTGTACAGAACATTTGAAGCACGCAAACACGTGGACAGTTTTCAATTGGCATGTGAGTATGAATGGTTTTCCATTACCAGATATTGAGCAGTAAACAAACCTTTTAAACAAAAAAATGGGACACGTGCATTGATTGAAATTCGAACGTGCATCAACATGATGCGGGCTTTGTAGCGAGGAAGCGGTTAACGCCCATCTATGAACTCAACCGACCTCAGTTCGACTGCCAGGACAAAGCTATAACCGATTTCCCCGCACCTCCGATTAGAACGGTTGGCTACGTACAGTGCGAAACAAATTCAACACACATACATAAGTAACGGTCCTTCACTAACTCGCACTGACCAGCGTGGTCAAGTATGATATTGCAGAACTGCATTATGGGAGGCCAATATATATTTTTGAGGGAGCCAGTTGAACGCCCACTGCTTGGCCAATTATCCTCAGGTGAGACCATTTGTACTACAAGTAATCTGCAAATAAGTAACTGGAATTTCACGTTCAACGCAATGGTAACCTTCCATAGGGGAAAAAGAATGCACATGGGTGTGATTAAAACTAGATTTGGGGAATTTCAGGAGCAGACAATGATTGCCTCAGACATGCTTCTCCTCACTAATTTAGGTAGTCTATGCTCCACATCAGTGGTTCTTAACCTGGTGTGCACGCACCCCCTGGGCGTGCGAGATGCACTTTCTGGGGGTGCGAGACATGGCCAAATTTTTGTTCGAAGGTATATCATCGAAACACAAATTAGGCACGGGCATGTAAGTACAACTACTTTGTTTCATCAAACCCTATGTATTTACTAACATTTTTGTACAATTGAGAATGAAAAGGGGTGCAAGGCTGCAAAAGTAAAGGTTAACAACCACTCCTCTACATGCCCGTCCTGTATAGTTCTACGATTCATACCAGCGGTGGGGGAAGCTTTCACCTTATTGAGGGCCTAATATAACAATCTGACATCTTTGGAGATCGTAATCAACCAGGATATGCGTTAACTGTGTGTTAGCCGACTCTCTGTGTGGCATTACATTTCCAAAATATATGCAAAATTTTGTTTTCTCAAACTATTTCTCTCTCTAAAATTTACCAGGCTCTCATAAGGCCATTCGATCTTCTTTCCCTCGGTTGCTTCGGGGTGGATTCATTGACATGCTAATTTCTCTGCACCAGCAGAACCACCTCTCTCTCTGCCGCCCCCCCTCTCTCTTTGTCTCTATTTAAGGCCTCGACACAGAGGCATTGGGTAATCTGCAGTGCTCTCTGGTACTCGATTAGGGCGGCTACGATCTTTGCAGCGAAGGATAAATGTTACTTGCGGATCATTTCCAAGCCGTAGGCATCAATCATCAGGCCACAAGTGGCTGCAAAAATACAAATTGTAGTGGATACCCAGAGACAAGCGACCAAAGGTAAGGCCTAAACCAAACCGAGATAGTTGGATAATTTCAGATCAGGCTTTTGACACTGAATTGTGACTGCAACAGCTACGGCATCGAGCAAACGGAGGCTATATGCGAGGCGAGGTGGCATCGGCAGTAATTGGCTGCAATCACTCCTAAAATGCTGCTTATAATTCTGTGGAGTCGAGAAAAAACCTTTTCCTTTTTTTGTTTTCTGACACTGCACAAGCGCATGTTTACTACAATGTGCCAAGGTTAATTGCACGCCGTTTATAAAAGAAGACTGGATCAGAACACGCGAGTGGATTGTGCGGCCAGCGTGACCCGGTTACACCTGACAGTGACGCCGAAAAGTGCTCAATTTGGACGGAGGCCGAAACGAAGCGTGACCGCAGGAACAAGGGGACACGCGTGGCTCTTTGTGCGGCGAGCGTGCCTCACGGCTACATCTGCCTCCGCCTGGCTAATGACACCGAACGAGTGAACAGAACTCTATTTTAGAGACGTACGTAGAAGGTCGAAGCGCACCGTCACCGATGTTACGCATTGCAAAGAGAACTGAATGCAGGGATCACCAAGACCACAGCACGAACCACTAAAGCCACCACTTGCAGCAAAAAAGCACGGACGCCAATCCTGCGCCGCTGTGATCCATCTCGGGCACAAGCTCACGTCGCAATTGGGGGTCTCACAATGCGTTGAATTGTCAACTCGCATCGAAGGTTAAGCTCGTGACACCCGCGTGTGTAAATCACACGCGGGTGATGTTGCACGTCTAAATCACACGTGCAACAGAATCCATGGTTGTAATCACCAGCGAAATGTTGGTTGCAAATGATGTTGTGGGTTAAGTCCCTAGCACACAACTGGTGGTGCCGAAGTAGTAACTAATTCAAGATTTGAAGCTTTCGTGACTGCAAGGATTCATACTCTCAAGTTTTTTCTGTAAAGTCACGTAGGTAAAACATTTATTTTATTTTATTTCTATTATTAATTTTAGTAATACAATTTTTTACCTACGTGACTTTACCGATAGTAACTAATTGTCACGTTCTGTTCACGTGACGAACCTTACTGATTGGCTGTGTCGGGTGGAGGTGGGTGTACGACAAGATCACCGCATCACGCGCTTTCAGATGCGCTTCTGCGGCCATCTGGAGCGCTCTTCCTTACGATATGAAGCCACTGCACTTTCAAATCTAAAATGACATTTCATTTCTTTACAACTGCTTTTGTTTTAATTTTTTTGTCCTTCCCCCGGGCACCTTTGATTAGCATGCTTGGCTACGTATGGTGCGAAACAAGTTCAACATACATACATAATACATTTCCACGATCAAACCCAAATAACTTCATCGCGGACAGAATCCCAATTATATTATTCACGTTGCTCGCAATGGGTTCATGTGAACCCTGCGACCATTAGTGGCCACTACAATCATCACAGACGCAAGCCACGGTGTAAAGGTTAGCACACTGGCCTATGAACCTAAGTCGCCAGGTCAATTCGATCTGGCAATGATGCGGCAGTTGAAACGGCTGGGCAAGTTACTTAAATCCCCGCTCCCACCATCAGCCTCTGCCCACCCAGCATCGTGGGATGGCATGTGGTGGGGCAAAGTGTGGGTACGTCCATCTGTTCCAGGCTATCACGCCAAAAAGGAAGAGTAGGCCAAAAACGCCTTGTGAAGTACCCTCCAGTGGAGTCCCATCGGCCAGCGGTAGCACAGATGGATAACATTGCAGGACTGCACCTTTACCACTAACAGTCGTGACCCCGATTTGAGAAAATTATTTAAATCGCTGAGCAGGGACAGGAGTCAATAGTGACACCTCTCATACTGACACTTTCTTGGGCTGTGCTTAAATCCGCTGCAAAGAGGGCTGGGGAGGAAAATTTGGTCAATGCCCTAATTATGACTTTTAAGAGGCCTCGATCAATTCCGATTCGATAAACATTAGCGGGAACACATCAGCCGTTAATGTTCTTCTCAGCATGGGGGGGGGGGGGGTAACGCGTGATTTGATTGCCCGGTAATGAGCTGCATCTCAAGGAAAGAGCCATCGCACATCATTTGGACCGAAGAAAATTAGTTTTTTTGTACCTTCGTGCATTGAAAAAACCCCGTATTTTTCAGGCCAGTTCCGCCGTTTGCAGGAACCTTCCTTATAATATAAATTAGCAAAAGTACCACAGATGGTGACACAAATGAAGAGGGCAGGCCTCCCCCACACAGGCCCTCCCAAAGGAAGCATCTTTGCTAAGGCCAGGGTATTGAAACAAGAATGCATCGCACCACTGCTTTGCCAATTTCTATCTCTCTCTCTCTATATATATGTAAGAAAATTCAATACATTCGTCAAAATCACCGTGGCCTGAGAAGGATAAATATGTAACAGGTGACGTTTTGGGCAATGGCACTTATTCATAGTACACATGCACAGAGAGGTGAGAGAGATAATGGATGCAAGTTTGACACACCATAGAACTCCTATGGTATAGAACTCCTGACTAAGATTCAACGTGTCTCTTTGCCCTCTCGAACACACTGGGGTCGTGTCCAATCGGGGGACATTGAAGAACGTGGCAGAGGCTGACTCGAAAAGTCAGGCGTTAGAAATGCACGTCTGGTACCGCTCCCGACCGTTACCCCAAGTGCGGTAGGCCAGGGAGCCCAGATGCCCCCGTCGGTCCCCCATTGTGAGGTGTGTATCGCTTTGAGTTTGGCACAAGTCACTTGTTATTTTGCTCCCTCCTCTTCGAAAAATCTACTTTTGTATACTGGGTTCTTGAATAATAACAATAATAATAAAAAAAAGTCCGTTCGATTGAATGCATGGCGCTTTGGCACCATCCGTCGGGCCATCCACCGGACTTATGGGTTCGTTAATAAGATCGGTCCTGACACGTGATGGACACATACTCTGGTTGGCACCAACGGGCTTTCGTCGCCTACGCTTGTCAGATGATGATGATCGTGTGCTCTGACTGTCATGCCTATAGGCGATAGATCCCCTGCATCCCTGATCTCATTGGACCCCAAGAGGGTTAAAAGTGTGAGTGTCACCAGCGAGCACGTGGATGATGAGCCTATCTGTGTTGTGGGCGAACATCATTAGGTCGGCTCAATTTAAGATTCGGGAGAATGATACATTTTATTTGCCGTAGCTTCCGTGCTGGCAGTGGTGCACAAGTACTAATAATGGAAACAAAAAAACTCAACGCATTTGTAAACAACACTGTGGCCTTAATTACATTAAAACATATTTAAAATCAGCAACATAGCAGGCATTGGCCCTTATTCATAGCACATACACAGAGAGTCCAGAGAGAGAGAGAGTTAATAATAATTGGAGTCTGCACTTAATACGACACGGGGGCCTAATGAGAATTTAAAATATTTTCATGCTTTCTCATGACCAGTTTTTGAATGGGCATATGAATAGTTGCATAACCGTAGCTATTGAGTAACAGACAACCCCCTTTAATAACGAAAATCATGATTGAATAAACGAATCAATATTAAAAGTTGAATTGTAAAATGTTGCTGGCACAATGCATTGTGGGAAGATGTATTCTGGTTGAGGACAAACAAGGCATAACCACCCCTTGGCGGTGGATTCCTGGTCTCCATTATCATCTCAATACAAGGAATTTGACTGCCATTATAATTGTGTTGCAGAGGATGAAACAAATTTCCCGAGCCCAATCACCATTTCCATAACTACCCGTACATTTCTGATACAAATTATTCGGTGATGCTGTTTCCGGCAGCAGCAAGCAATCAGTGATGTACTATCATTAAAAGCACTAATATAGCAATCATCATAATCATCCATGGTCAATCCACTGCTGAATGAAGGCCCATTCACAGCAACCTCTCGTGATCGTGTGCTATAGAAATATAAAACGTTATTTTTGACGAGATGTTAAGACTGTGGTTTGTCGGTCCCATTACGGCAATTAAAAATCACGAGGCTGAATGACGTGTCGGTGGAAAGTTGTGGTGGAAATTAAATGTTTAGCTAATTTCCTCAATCTCCATACGTAAAATCCATCCTATTTGTGTGGCAATCCGCATGCCATCCTGTAAAAGCAGCGACCAATGTACCGATAGCATGGGGGTGATGACACAGAGGAGTAATACCATCAGGACAATGAGATGAAGATCACTGCGATTTAGATTTGCGAGTCATGGGGTCTATCGGGCAGCACTGGGAACAGGAGACTTGCCACCATTTATTTTGCGGTGTTAACGGGTGGGGACAAGCAGCAACCCTAAAAAGCCTATGGCTAATTGTACCACTTCTTCAGAGAGGTGCAATTACTCTTTCACTCCATCTACGTCTCTGGAGAGATGTGAAGTAGGCGAGACTGTCCACTCTTGTTTTAGAGGAGCACTCCACGTTTAGAGTCTGGGGCAATCTGCGCTGATTACCGCAGACTGGTACCAGCCGTGTCAAGATCGGCCTCTGTGGAGGAGGCTCGTGAAGGATGCTACTGGGCAGTTGGAGGCAGTCGCCCTCCAACAACAACGGATATCAGAGGAGCGACGCTCACAACAGCGAGCGGAGCGCCGGGCAGCTAAACAGCAGTAAGTTGGCATAGTAGGGGGCACAGCTGGTGCATCTGCCAGTCATCTGAGTCAGTAAACCCATGGCACCTGGGTCTGTCCCTTAACCTCCTGCCAGCGAGCCTTTGACACATCACATGGCCTCAAAGTGCACCTGGCCTGGCACAGGCGCCATGGAGATGTCACCGTCACTTAGTGGCGAATGGCGGCCATTGTTGTTGTTGTACAAGCCACTGGCACGGTCATGCAAATGCTTCAAACTGCTTTCGCAAGTGTCACTTCACATCGTCCTTGATCTGAGAAATTCGAGATTCATTGGGATCAGTGTAACACGGCAAGAATGACGGATTCCCAGGTTTGTATGGCTAACAAGAAATGTGGATTAAGAGTTTAGGATGCAAAATGTATACTGTATAATACGGTGCCACTCAATACGAATATAGAACAGAAATAACACACCCTCTCAATGTGTTACTTTTGGTGTTCATGTCCACAGCCGAGAATCTCAATCTAATCCGTTCGTATTCACAGGCTGCTCAGGATCTTTTGTGTGTCTGCGCTCTACACAACGACTCTGTGTGTATTGACAAGTCATGCATTACGTTTGAACTCCGTTGAGCAAACATTAAACATCGACGGGAATGTCTCTGAACTCACGGTGTTTCAGTTTAATGAATAAAACCAGGCACATAAAACTTGAAAGTAAGAAAAAAGGAATTTTGAGCGGCGCTTTATATAATGCAACAAGAAATTCAATACTTTGATGAACATGGCGATGAAGGTTGTGAAATGTTTGAGGATCTCTGATTAACACGGTTGGCTACGTACTGTGCGAAAGAAGTTCAACATACATACGTACAAAGCTAATATCGTAAAAAGAGTGAGCTAAATGATCGCAATCTAAATCAACTGTTTTGGCCGTATGGCTGAATGTGTTCATTTGAACAAAATCGGACCAACGTTACTTCCAACTTATCTATGTAACGTATTTTTTAAATTAATTTCTATAAAGCCCGTCGGGGGCTTGCATGTCAAAGCTCTATAACTTAAACAAAACTATTTTTTTATTTTGCCAAGTAAGGCCCACTTAGCTATATAGCTCTTTTTCAGAAGTGACCTGGTCACAAATGATAGCCGAACGAAGTGGCTTATCGCGTGGAAATTTATAGCTGCAGCTAAATACTCTAAACACACGTCGATTCGAAATGCAGGGGCATCAAACCTGAGAAAAATCCCCGCGACCACAGGGAGAACATGAAAACCCCGAATATACAGGCGTCAGCGTTGAGATGGAACCCACGACCTCCTGCATGCGAGGAGAGTTTCAAGTTTCAAGTTTCATTTATTAGGTATAGCCCTGTGAGCCATGTGGCTCTTAAGTCGGGTGCAACCGCAATAAACAAAATATGAACACAACATCTTAAAGCATGGGTCTCTCGCAATACGCCGCGGTGGCTAGGAGATGTTGACGACCACGATCGCTACGCAGGAGGTCGTCGGTTCGATCCCGACCCTGACGCCTGCTGCTGTATATTTGCGTGGCTCTCACTCTCTCCCCGCGGTCGCGTGGATGTGAGAGGGAGTTAACATCTCGCCACAGCGAAATGTTGTTGCCATGAAGGTGACAGAATGATCATAATGAATACGTGATTGAGAGCAAACCTGTTCTGGCCTTCATCTCCCTCTGCCTGAAGAAGTGAATGATGTCCTTCGGGTTCCCAACATGTTCCACAAACTTCTGGCTAAAGCGCAGAGTGTTGAACGGCTCAAAGCCTCCGCTGTAGTCAATCTGCAAACAACAGAATAGAGTGCACGGACAAACATCACCTCAATACCTTCGTCAGCACCTTGTAGGCAGTGACATGGCCCAGCGGTAGCGCGTTCGACCTTTGACACAGAGGTTCACGGTTCGAATCCAGTGGCCGCTCTCATTATAACTGCCGGTGCATTAAACCGTATAATACTACACGCTGGCTGCTTCACAGAGAACACTAAAGGGCCCAAATTTCGATTTAAAGCTTTCTTGACTGCAGGGATTCATCTTCTTGGTTCTTTCGGTAAAGTCACGTAGAAGGGATGACGCTGTCTTTCCGACAGACCTGTTCTTCACCTGAGGACGGCTGCTTGCGTTGTGGCCGAAACGTCGTGAGAATTATTTTATTATGTTTTATTTTTATTATTTTATTATTTCCCTTATACGTGACTTTACCGAAAGAACCAAGAAGACTAAAGGGCCCGTAACATCATTCGTAAGAGAGGAGGCTATTGCATGCCGTGCGTCTGGGTTCAATTTTGACACTGTAAATTAACTCAATTGCGATGATTATACACAGCAATCATTACTGCCTGAGTTCAAGTCCCCCCAATGGCTAACGTCAGCGGCGAATTATATCTGACCTCTTCCTGTCACCAACCCGCATTGACCGGCGTGGTGAAGTATGGGTAAACAACCTGACATCCCAGGCGCGGCCAAAATGATCGGCTAGGAAGAGCGAGTGGCACGCAATCGGTAGGTTGAGAGTTCGAATTCTGGTTGTCAGGTTGACCTATGGATACAGGACTCACTCCCTGAGGAATGGGGCATTTCTCCCGCAGGCTCAGCACTGTAAGCAGATGACCACCTCCTCGACATTCATGAGAACAGGAAATCACTCGTGACTCTTTGACTCAAGTGTTGTGTGCACGTGAAGAAAATTGAACAAAAGTATGACATTCAAAATGAATCAGATACGTGGAGATTTTAAAAAAACAAAGAAGATGACATGAAATGACAATCCGCTCACGGTAAACTTTTTTTTAAAAATAAAGTAAATCGGGAACGGCTCAATTAAAATCTCCCTTGCAGGCAAACAGAAAGGGCACCGTGAAAGACGTTGATAGCTGGAGGCAAAGTGAAAACAGTGAAAAATCTACTTCATCAATTTCATATTCTTTAAGTAAAGATTACACACGTTTGCCTATCTCTTCGGCGAATGGCTCTCACCGCAGTTAACTTGGCAACTTGCCCAGAAAGGATCAATAGGCCAAAGATAAACACAAGTAGATCGACATATGGCCTAGTGAGGAGCCGCACATTACAGGAACACTTAGCATTCTATACACCTTCATTAATCAAAGGCAATGGAGAGAAAATCGATGCGCGTGGAGTTTCAACTGTTAACGACTTAAAATGGAAACACAACAGAAGGACAATGTCACATGATGGAAAGGTGTGATGAGAATATTGATGTGTGACCACATGAAAGCTGGACAGGTGGTGACACCATCGTCATCGCCGACGGATCTGTCTTCACCCAAAGCGCAAATTCTTTGTTGCGATAACTTTGTTGTTGTTGTTTGTTTGTGCCCTTTCGTTTTGACGCCAATTCTTAATTTTGTTTATTCATTTCTTATGAGTGACACTTCGCATCGTCGGGTTTTGATTTGCTTGGTAGTGGCTCTATATGGGATTTGGTACTGATTTATAGAATTAATGTACAGCCTTATGGGATGCTATTGTGCAAACGCTAATAATAATAATAATTGGATGCAATTAGCATAAAATCTAAGTATTATTCTTAGGTTTTTTCGGTAAAGTCACGTAGGTAAAAAAAAGATAAAATAATAATAAATAAAAAGAAATACAAGTGATTTAATTTAGTTATTTTCATTTATTACTATTTTATCATTATATTGTTCTACCTACGTGACTTTACCGAAAAAACCTAAGAGTATGAATCCTTGCAGTCACGAAAGCTTCAAAACTAGAACTAAGTATTATTATTAAGTCAATGCTTCACTTCAGGAGGTAATTACTTGGAAGAATTTCCCCAACGATTCTTCCCGATTATGAAGCGCAAGTTATGACACTGTCAGTGGTGGCGTTGTGAGAAGCAGCCTTACTAAACAGGGGGGGAGGGGGTGAGGTGCCAGCAAATTGGTTCACAACGGAATGACGAAGACGGCTACTATGCACGTGTGGTTCAGCAGGCAGAGTGAGCGGATCTGAAGGTTGGGAGTTAAAATCCCGGTTGGGGGTTAAACTCAGTGCGTCATCCCCCCCGGGAGGGGGTCAGTTAAACAGGTACCACTTTTGTGGGGAAGTATAAAAAGTGGTTGTCCTATTAGACATGTATGTATGTACGTATGTTGAACTTCTTTCGCACCGTACGCAGCCAGCCAAGGTAATCGGAGGAATATTGAATCTCCACGACTGGTTCAAGGCTGGAAATAACAGATGAGCCCAGCTTCAATGCTCATTGGAGCAGGAACTCACTGTGACTCTTCACTCAAGTGTGGCGCATTGCTTTACTTGACAAACATTTTATGATTATGATGCTGCTGCTGTTGTCCCTGACGAGTCTAATGCTGCCGAGGAAGGCGACACAGCCGATGTTGATGGTGAAGTCTATGGGCTGGGGGCTATTAGACACAACGCCACCACCTGTGCCGCACAGTAAGAAGAACCGGGCTTCCATCTGTCACTCGAGTACTTCTCTGTTTGTCGTCAATATGTATCTATCCACGTCAGAGGTCGCAAACGGGTTTTGATTCCTTACCCGTACCCGGCCGCACCAGGGTCGCAAACGGGTACCCGTACCCGGCCGGGTAGGGTACAGGTACGGGTACCCGGCCGAGTACGGGTAGCCGGGTATCGGGTAGGGTACGGGTATCGGGTACCCAATTGCGACCTCTGATCCACGTCCTACAGAGGTTGTTCCCTCTGGGTTATTTGGTTTTCTCCCACAGCTGGTATGGTCACATGTTGACGACGACGACGACGACGACGATGATAACGAGTGATGAAGACTTGCAGTGGCTACAGGCTTACCCTCAGTCGTATCAGAGGCCGGTCTGGCTGTTTGCTGTGTCCCGATCGCTCAGCTGCGGCTTGCTCAAGCATGTCTTCCACCTGTGGGTAAAAAACAATTTTAAAAAAGTTAGGAAACATCGTGCACACGCGCGGATCATTTAACACTTTCCAACTCGCGGTTGGCTACGTACGGTGAGAAAGACGATCAACATATACACATACACCTTCAGAAGAAGCATTTAATTAGCAACACACATGCTGGTTCTGTAGCCGGTTCAGCAGTTCCACTGCTGGATTATTTTTTCCGCCCGAGGACGACCGCTTGTGTTGCTCTCGAAACGTCGTGATATTATTTTTATTTTGTTTTATTTTTCTACCTACGTGACTTTACCGAAAGAACCAAAGAGTATTAAAATAACCTTTTTGCATATTTGCAAAGAGTTATTTTAGTGCTGGTTTTCAGCAACAAGTTTTGGGCAACCCTGTGATAAATTTGGCCATTTTTCAATCGGGTAATTTCCTGAATTGCAACACAACTTTGCATTAAAGTTCTGTTGCTATTGGATCATCTTTAGAAGAGGTTTTGTGTCACCCCACCCGCCCTTGTTACAGACCAACATAGAAAATGGTTAAATGCTTTCATCAACCCTAAGTTGAAAATATATGTATATAAAAAAAAAGTTATTTAAAACAACAGCCTCAAACAAAATAGATTGATATATATACACAGTACATCTTACTACCTTTTCCCACAATTTGTTTTCTTGAGGTACCAGATTAATGCGATGAGACGAGAACGGTCTGCAGAAGTGGATATCACAGAGGTACCACCAGAGATCTCTTCAAGTGACTCATGGCCAACGAGGCTGGGGGCAGCACTTCCCCATCTGCTTCGCTTCGCCAGTCACATTAACGTTTGACGCATGAAAAAGCAAATGTGTGAAAAATGTAACATTTTCAGAGCGGGAATTCAGCCACATTAAATGCAGAACTAAACTTAAATGTTTTTTTTTACTATAATCACCGGTGAACCTGGCTGAGACCATGAACCCATTATAACCGAGTCTCTGGTTTAATCACAGATGCCTGCGTGGATTTGAACCCGGGGATCGATGCTTTCCAGCCACCTCGGCATTTAATATTCATGACATTTCATCTCCCTGACCTCCGCTCCCCAAGACGTCGAAAGCCCTCTGGAAATCAAAGCCACTGTTTACATTTCCAACGTCGAGTCAGCGTGCGTGTCACGTGACCACACATTTCGTTTCAGCAAAAAAATACAACGTTTCACTCGGAAGCGCATCGTGCGAGAAGTTCCTTGAGTTCAAGTGGACTCATAAGCACAGTAAATAACGGACACGATAATACGCTACGTATACTACTTACAATTTTAAGGAACAGTTGTAAACAATGCTGGAATGTGGGTTTTGGGAGTTGTGCTGGAGATAGAGCGAGTTGCTTGAAACCAAGTTAAGTTGCTTCAGTTCAAATGGACTGGTATGCACAGTAAAGGACTAATGTGTGAATCAACAACATTTAAATCATAGTTTTAAACAATACCGCGTGGGTTTTGGCGGTTGTGCTTTATAGCATGTTGCTTAGAACCAAGTTGCTGAAGAAGCTCCCAGCACACAGAGAGAAATGTCCCGACGTCGCACCAAGCAACACGAGGTACGGAAACACGTCAAAGAATCTGAAATAATGTCTACAGATTCATTCCAGGTACAGTAGTCCCTCAGTTAACGTTTTTAATCCCTTCCACAAAAACTGTTAACCGAAATAACTGTTCGCCAAATCACTGAATCTGCGAAGAGAGCTGTTTTCCAATGCCAAAAACAGAAAACGGAATAATGTAAGCAACGCCAGTTGATGTCGAAACGCTCATAAACGAGCGTCACTGATTGGCTGAGGACGTGGCTCTGCCCCGTATTCGAGCGCACGGATTGGCCGAAATCGGCGCCCGTGCGCATAACGTAAACGTGCCGTTAATAGGGGGTCATGTGGGAGGCGAAACGTTTCCAAAAAAAACGTTAAACGATGATGTCACTGTTAACCGAGGGACTACTGTTTACCCGCTGACATTCATGCATTGGGAGATAATTTTCAAATTAAGGCGTGTGGGATATGGTAATGGTACTGAATTGGCTTCACTGGGGATGCTCTGACCTTTTTTTAAAATCAATCACTCAACCAAAAATAACTTTTACAGAATGCTAATGCGGGACAAAGTGCTTTGCATGCTTTGATGAACCACAGTGGTATCTCGAGACGGAGAAAAAAAAGCCAAAGTGGATCTTCATTCAATTCTAATTCTGTAGCCGCCACTTCATTTGTAATCATTACGTACAACCAAACCTCAACACTTAGTGACCCATAACGACTGACAAGGAAGTTGTCGTCCGATTGAAAGCATCATCAACTTTCATACACTTGAAATTCACGAGTGGTTTAATTCGATGAGTGGCTTTAGAATACCGTTTCCATCTTCAAATTTGGACAAAACAGGGAGTAAATTGCCCTGGAAGAAACGTGAAACTTAACAATGGTACCACATGGTGCTATCATTAAAAAATAATCGATTCCTCGAGTTTTCCTGCAGCCTGAGCTCCCCACAGCCTGAACTCCCCTCCACTCCAACAATAACTCTATTGTTATATTGTCTACAGCCACAGACCCACCTACCTACCATCCACACATCAGGACGCCTGTCTTGGTAAGAAGCCCCAGTGTGCGTGCAAAGTTTAAATCCTTTAAAAGAACACCCATTCGGCCATATGAATGTCGAAAATAACGTTCCTTTTGTGAGGATAATATTACAGTTGTTTGCTTTCGATTACTTCATTATTGAATGCTGGTGGTAATAATTCAAGCCTACCTCTAAAGCCTGTTTTCCTGAATTGTTACCTGGCATTAGAGTGGCCTGCTTGGTTGACTGCAATATCCGGCCTCTGCCTCTGACTGGGCCTGGCTAACTGCCCGTAGCCAAACCAGACGAATGCATCTCACACTCTATCCCACCAGAATTGAATATATATGCACACATATAAAATTTCTGTGTATTTTATAGTCAATTCAGCAGTGGAATATCACAAGCGGAGGAAAAATGCATGACATTTTAAAGCAGCATATGTTTCAACAGCTCTGGATTTGATGTGTCCTCAATTGTCAAACGTGTAAATTATTTTATATTGCCACCAATCAAACAGATGATTAATAAGTTATTTTAACATGTGCAATATGCAGTTTTTTTTTACTCTCGAAAATGATTGAATACGCTGTTGAAAACAGATATACTCTTTGTTTTTTTTTGGTAAAGTCACGTAGGTAAAAAAGATTAATAAAAATAAATTAAATCACGACGTTTCGGAGGCAACACAAGCTTCTGTCTTCAAGACAGAAGTGTCGTAATGCCTTTCCGACAGCTCTGTTCTTCACCCGAGGACGGCTGCTTGTGTTGTGGCCGAAACGTCGTGAGAATTTTATTACGTTTTATTTGTATTATTTCCCTTCTACGTGACTTTACCGAAAGAACCAAGAATATGAATCCCTGCAGTCACAAAAGCTTCAAATCGAAATTTATATTGAATAAGTTGATGATATGCCGTCAAAAATCAAACATATGGAAAGGAAATCCACGCTTCTATTCCTTAAAGGAACTGTATTGTCCCAACAGTTCTTAAAATTGACCTTCTTCCATTCTCGTTGGCCTTCATCCACATCGGCAGTGCACGTGCAGCATAAAACTTGCAGGGAGAATATAGCAAAGTATTTGTTTGATACACCTCGATGAAGATTAACCTTTAAATATGATGTGACAGAACTATCAACGCGGGGTAAAGCAGCTCATTATAACGATGGCATTAGGTTATTTAGCAATATAACTGAAATATAATATCATCATCCCCGTCATCATCTGCCTTCACATCGAATTAGCTTAACGCGTCTTTCATATGTAAAACGTCTCATTGCCGGGTAATTGGGAATTAGAATAGCAGCTGTCCATATATATAAAAAAAACAAAGTGTTTATATTACAAGTGGCATGGCGGTAGGAATTTCAGAACATGTTGCAGTAAGTTGCAGTGAGACCGATGTAATTATCGTTTTAACACATAGGCTTTTGCGAAAAATATCATCGCGTAAATATATAATGTGTCGTTAAAACCCGCCAGATTTGGCACGGTACATAAAATACAAAAGATGTATTACCGAAGCGATCAACAGAAGGTGTGTACAGGCTTAACTGCGCATGTGTAAATGTTATGTTGGGCAAACAGGACGAATGATCAGCACGAGACTAAAAGAACATCAGACAAATATTAAATTCTCACAAATACAACTGTCAGCAGTAGGAGAGCATGCGTGTCAACGAGGACACTCAATTGATTTTGATAATGTTGAAGTTTTGTGCAAAACTATCTACTACTGGTCAAGACTAATTAGAGGATCTATCGAAATTGAAAGAACTCAAAATAACTTTAACTGTTCGCCTTAGTGCTGCGTGAAAGCGAATCATCAAAAAATACATTATTTAAATGCCTGCCTACAAAGGGCAGTGTACTTCAATAGGGATTACCGTTTTAATAAACACAATAGACAGGAAGGACTAATTCAAAGGGCTCGCATAATGTGTTGCCTCAGTAATCCCCCCCCCCCCTCCACATTGTGCAAGAGCGCAAGCTGTGTGGTGAACACATCTACGCCTCTATATAAGGAATGAAATAGGTGGACTTCTCCACAAATCTGGCTGTCGCCTGATGAAGCTGGTTGTAATTACTGGCGAAACGTCGCACTCAGATTGTAAATGTTGTGGCTTGGCTCTCCAACACACCGGTGTGCTGTACTAGTATATTACACTATACACTACACTATACACTACACTATACACTACACTACACACTAGTGCTGTACTAGTGACGAATTGGCCACGTTCTGTTTACGTGACAACCCTTACTAGTTGGCTGTGTCGGGTGGTGGCGGGTTTTAACGACACATTTATATATTTACGCGATCTAACCCAAAGACCTCGATTATGGGTGATGATCATTATTCCACTGATTTATCCAGGAGAAACCTCACGGGGAGAGGGCAGGTGCAGTGTGTTCACCATTACTCAGCGGCAGCTGCGTATGACGTGCCACGTCATTTCAAGTTTATTTTGATTGACCAGGAAAGCACTCCGAGAGACCCAAAGCATCTCATTTGCAAGAGTGACGCAGGTCACCAAAAGAACAAAAGAAAAAAAGAAAACAAATTACGCGTAGAGCACCGAAACAAAATATATTACTGCTAGTCGCCCGAAAACAAATGGTCCGTGTTGAAGATGTATGTGGAAAAATATGAATAACGGACACATTTTTTTTTTATACGTCTTACCATCATTGAAACGTATGAAGAAAATTTTGACTGCTGTGAACGGTTGACAACGCTGACGTGGACAAAGTGGTTAAAATGAAATCGCTAGGAGCGGATAAAGTGTTCATCGACATCACGGTTGTCTTCATGTGTTTCAGACATTTTGTATTCTTACTTTGGGCAGTTGCTAAGCCTGGCGGTTAGTGCACAAACTAATGAGCCACTTTATTTGGAATTCGCAATTCGATTCCAGCATTCGGTCACCCATTAGGCTACCGCAAGGAATTACAAAATGCACCATCTGTGCAGGAATGATCATCGTTAGATTCTCCGACATAATTCGCAGGAGCATGCCAATGACAGAGGGAAAAAAAACGCCACACTAAAATTCTTGCCTTTACGTTATGATATATGAGTAAATGTTCCCGTCTACATTTAGTTACTTGGGTCAGCCTTGTCAACGTAGAGACAAATAAACCTCAATTCAGGAAGCACAGAATATTGAAAAAAATATTCAAAGATAAATAAAACATACGGAGAAAATAATGAATTGGTGAAACTGCAATGGCAGTGCACAAATAACAACTCAACACATCTGTCAATAGAACTGCATTACAAATAAATGATATATAAAAGGCAACGTTTCAGGCAATGGCCCTTTTTCATTGCAAATAAAGAAGAGCAAGAATTTTCTCTCCATTTCATTGGCTATGAAGGAGGGTAACTTACGGACATGCCGCCTGTTAAATGCTTTTTCTTTGAAGGCCACAGTGTTACAGACGAATGTGCTGAGACTTTTAGAAAAGGCAAGTGGTCTTGGGGCAGGACACGTCGCTGGAAGGGACGCTGGAGAAGAATAATAACGGAGCGGCGGCCAAAGGATGGAACGTGTCGAAGACTACGTCTACCGAGGAGATGGGAGTGGTGAGGTGCTCAATGGATTGCTGCATCACAAGATGTTGAGAGGTGGCAGTCATTTGGGGAGGCCTTCATCCAACAGTGAACTGATCATGGCTAATGATGACGATGATAGCAAATACAGCAGACCCTCGATTTTCCGCGTTAATGACAGGGAGGGCGGCCGTGGATAATAAAAAATCGCGAATAATCCAAAAATATCCATTTTCCACGGATCACTATGTGATAACACTTTCCCGTTCCCGCGCAAAAGACTCCTGCCCAGTAAGTGGATAGCAGAGCCACGCCAATCAAAACCAATCAAACTCCGCCCACTGTTGTAAAGATATGCAACTCCTGTACTGTAGAGGCGATAATGTGGATTTCGGATTAACCGGAGCAACATATTTGTTCGGTTTAGATTTAAAGCTTTCGTGACTGCTGGGATTCATCTTCTTGGTTCTTTCGGTAAAGTTACGCAGAAGGGAAATAATAAAATAAATAAATAATAAACCATAATAAAATAATTCTCGCGACGTTTCGGCCACAACGCAAGCAGCCGTCCTCAGGTGAAGAACAGGTCTGTCGGGAAGACAGCGTCTCTGAGACGCTGTCTTCCCGACAGAGACGCTGTCCCTTCTACGTGACCTTACTGAAAGAACCAAGAAGATATTTGTTCGGTTTAAGCGCGTGACTTGTAAGCGAGTGAAGCCAAACTGGCACGCTTTGGCCACGTTAGTGTCCTTCACTAATTTTCAGCGAGTGGAGGACGCTTTCGCCATTAAGACATCGCCAGTGCGAGGGCTGCCACACCGCCCGCAAGGGGGTGTTTTCGGAGTTGGGGGGTGGGGGGGCCCCCCCCCCCCCACACGTCAGGGGTCCGCACTAAAGGCCACCAGGGGGCCGCAAGTGGCCCGCTGGGCCTTGCAACGAAGAACACTGGGCCAAGTGGTGCGGTGGAGGGAAGCGTCGAAGAGAATTTTGAACGGGGAGATTGCAGGAAGGAGAGAGGAAGAGCCACGATGAGACAGAAGGAAAAAAATATTTGTAAAAAATGTGGTAAAATAAATAAATTTTCAACGCACACTATTTTATTTGTACTCAAACGTAGAAATTAATAATTTTGACCCCAGAATTCATCAAATTTTGATGTTCTGAATAAAAGTAGGTGGTTTCCTTTCGCTATGTTCTATTTGTATTATGCAAGCCACCCACTTTTATTCAGAACATCAAATTAGATTAATTCTGGGGTCAAAATAATTATTTTCTACGTTTGAGTGCAAATAAAAGTGTGTGCATTAAACACCTAGTTTGTTTCTATTTTTGTATTGTTTTAAATTAAATTTTCAACGGCTATTTCAAAATGAAAGGAAGTTAATTGGTTGGCAACATGCACATTTTGTAAAAGTTTTAATCATTTAAATTGGCAACTTAGTAGGTAAGAGTGGAGATAGTAGTAGCATTTGTGTTAAAATACTTTCGTTATATATGGTAAGACGTAACTTAATTTTTACGTTTTAGTCTCATAGTCATTTACTTAAATAAGACTTGAACGTAAATTCTGGTCATTTGCATACAGTAAGGTTATGTAATGTTGAAGTTCAACAAAGCAATCAAATGACTTTGCATCTCTCTAGTTATGCATATGCAAATCGAATAGCGGATTTACAGGGGGAGAACATGCAAATGAAAAATATCCAGGTGGCAGAGTTAGGATCGCACCCACGACCTCCTGTATAAAAGGCGATGTAATTAACATCTCGGCACTGCGAGGTGTTAACTGTTAAGAACAGCAACACCATAATCCTCAATACCGATGAACAAATCACCCCGAATTGAAATGCGGCCGATCTGGTCGGACCTCGAAAGCCAAGCAGCTCTGAGCCTGGACAGTGCCAAGAAGGGATGTCCACCCTACACAAACAGGTTGTCATAGGGCTGCAGGGCCATGTTGTGTTCATATTCAGTTGTACTAAACATCTATGCTGCCCGCGACCATTTGTGATTTAAAATAGGGGGCGGAATTGATTAGCATTAATTACGTAAAGTTACAAATGTTAAGAGGCCCAGGACCGGCAGGACCTGGACCGTTTTTCTTTAATGAAATCTTGAATTGTCGTGCGAGACGAGTCTGTGTAGAACATTTCAGCTCGTTCGGCTTCGTAGATCCGAGGATATTAGGCATCAAAGATTTGAAAGACTATAAACAGACAACGGGGCATGTTCAATCAAAGCGTGCAGCAAAAAAAAGGGGTCTTGCCAGTGGCTGGGGTAACGCCAATGGGCAAGGCGGGGGGGGGGGGAAGGGGGGCATTGCGGGGGACGTTTCACAGACCTAAGTGGAGGAGAGAGACCTTTAAGCGCAACGCGATCGCAACGTTGGGCGTGATGAGAAGGGATATTTGGCAATGGGAAGTATGGGTAAGGAGGATTCCAAAGGCCCCCTTTTTTTTCCACACTTACGACAGTTTGGAGCCCCCGGGGAGAACCAGGTGCACTCATGGATTGCGCGTGCCCAAGCAGAGTATCCCGTCAACTCAATCAATTAACTCGATTAACTGCGGGGCCCGTTCGACTCGGCACTCAATCAATTAACGACGGGCACAGCTAACTGACCCAGGATGACCAGAGGCATGAAGAAGCAAAGTAACAAATGTCAGATCCTCGAGCCAATTAAATCTCATCAACACGGAGTGTGATGTATTCATACCTGTCAACCGCTTATCAGTGCCTACCTTATTACAGACAAATTAAGACCTTATTGGGCACCCCATGACCTTATAATTCTCATCATTCATTCTACAAAGTACCATCACAAGGGAAAAAAAACAAAAACTAATGTTTTACTCAATTTCCCTGTACAAGAATACCGTATGGGTTGACAGTTATGTGTATTGTAAATAAATATATTAAAGTCCCCCTGCTGTCTGTATAAAGGCCACAGCATAAGTCAAGTAGATTTGGCTGTGGTGCCCAATGCATTAACCCTCCGAAAACAACTCTTTGAAAAAAATTATACACTTTGTTATTTATATTCTCTACAAAGACACAAATTATTTTTTTGCAGTTACAATGTCTGTTGTTTTTAGCGATGGGAAGAAACCCATGCAGAAAAGAGAGAAAATTATGAAAAATAAGAATAGGTTTTACCCTTTCTGGCAATAAAACAGGTGTTAAGATGTTCAAACAACAAATAGATACCTTTTGCAAGGAAACAAGTCTGCATTCACCACACGTGTGTGTGGTGAACACACACACAAACAGGTTCTGATAATATATGCATTATCCGTTTCATTGCCAAAGGATAAAACCTATGAGACCTCCTTTACCAGCGGCAAAATAAAGTAATAGGTTTTTACCCTTTCAACTGGTACAAAAACTGACACCTTTATACAAGGGATCATGTTTGCAATAACCACAACACAAGCAGTCAAAATGCAAACAAAAA
>CM025623.2:2683669-2698611 GCA_014621495.2 Entosphenus tridentatus | reverse complement strand
CACAGAGACCTATAATTTGTTGTCCTTCCCCCGCACCTCCGATTAGCGCGGTCGGCTACGCACGGTGCGAAAGAAGTTCAACATACGGACGTATTGGCGGTACACCGGTGCAGCATAACACACGGGGGTCCTCATAAAACAGTCTCTATAATCACAATCTGAACTGACATTTGTCTTCCAACTGCTTCGCCATCACGAGAACTGATTTTGATGCACGACCCCACAAGATTTTCTGAGCGGGGTTGCGAATGGTGAGAAAATAAAATAATTGTAAGCGTTCTAATTATTATTTAGAACTGCGTACCGGTGTACCGCCAATACGTTCATATACACATACACTTGGCATCACAAATATTACTTATGATTATCATAGACCAACGACTCTTTGAAGCCGCAACATGTTAAAGTTGTGGCTTAAAGGGTCATTTGGCCCATGCTTTGCACACGTGTGTACACCAGCAGTCTTTTGTCGACAGCTTTCCCTGCTCCCCCCTACATCATGCAGCTTTGATTACTATGAACCAGTTTTGCAATGCTGCCACAGGGGTGTAACGGCCAGTACACTGGACTTGCCATCCAGAGGTCACCAGTTTGTTGATCGGAAGGTCACGTGGGGTGGGTTAAAGTGTGGGTAAGCCCACCTCTTCCGACACGTCTGGCCAGTGTGGAAGAGTGGGCCAAATGCAATCTGGTAGAGGCCCTTTGGCCGGCAGATGCATGACCAAGCAATGGCAGGGGTGCACTTTTGCCTTTAGCCATATTAAAACGCTAATGGTGATGTGCTATGGGTAGCCGTGCTTGGGTTATGGGGTTCTCTCTCCCTATGGGGACATGTGTGCGTTTGTGCGCATCTGTTCTTGTGCGCGTGTCTGTGACAAACCCGGCGACCCGGGATCGATTCCCACTCACGACCAACACCAGCGACAACCCAAACCCGGTTTTGACCCTCACCTAGGTCGACTCAATTGAGTACCTGGTGCCATGTGTAAACATTGCCATGGAGGAGACAAGGCAGAGGTCGCAATCAGGTACCCGATACCCGTACCCTACCCGATACCCGGCTACCCGTACCCAGCCGGGTACGGTACGGGTTCCCGTTTGCGACCCTGGTGCGGCCGGGTACGGGTACGGGAAGGCCGTGAGTCACTGCTGAGTAACCGTTTGTCACTCATTTCGGGTAGGGTACAGGTACGGGTAGGGAACGGGTACCCGTACCCAGCCGGGTACGGTGTATGGGTACCCATTTGCGACCCTGGTGCGGCCGGGTACAGGTACGGGTAAGGAATCAAAACCCGTTTGCGACCTCTGATCTACCTCATGGGACCTCCTTTGCCAGTACCAAAATACGTCTTGTCCCTTCTCACAATTCAAGTTCATAGAATCAACCCACCCGCGCCTGCAACATGGCTTCATCCCAGAGGTCGCAATCGGGTACCCGATACCCGTGCCCTACCCGAGAACCAGCTACCAGTACCCGGCCGCGTACGGGTACCCGTTTGCGACCCTGGTGCGGCCGGGTACGGGTAAGGAATCAAAACCCGTTTGCGACCTCTGAGACAGAAGCCAACCGGGCGTGGTGCTGGCCACCCACCCCCTCGTGCGCCGTGGGCGGCCTTCGCAGGTGCCGCTTTCTAACGGCACTCACCCCCAACAGTCTAAGGCTGCACAGGGGATATTTGTCGCTGCTGTGCACGCGTCCGCCGAACGCCGCTCACTTGGCAACTGCTTCGCCGGGAGAGAGGGAGGTCGCGACGCTGCTGCCGGGTTGCGTGACGTAGAACAAGTTCTGCTCGTTGCGCACGGGCTTGATGAGGCACTCGTGCTCGTGACCCCACACCACCAGGTCCAGGAAGTTTCCGAGTAAGTCCTCCGGAATGTAGTTGGTGGCGCTGTGCTTGGACCTGTGTGTGTGCGTGCGTGGGAAAGTGGGTGGGTAGCGGTTAGCCCACTGCGCTACGAACCTGGTGACCCGAGTTCGATTACCGCTCACGGCCAACGCCAGTGGCGATTATCTAAACTGGTTCTGGGCCTCCCCTACGTCGACTCAGCCTCAAGTGAGTACCTGGTGTGGTGTGTTGTAAATGTTGCCACTGGTGAGGTAAAGGACGGTCGGGAGCGTGGTGCTGGCCACCTACTCCCTCATGTTCCGTGCCGGCCTTCATAGGTACTCGCTAACTGCACTTGCCCCAACAGGCTGAACTTAGTCTTTGGAGCGGTGGCATCGTGGTCAGCGCACTGGAATCAGCAATTTGTCAACTTTAAATATCTCGGCGTTATCCTGGACTCGAAAATGTCTTTGAAGACCCACATTGACTAATTTGGATTCCTATAAAGAATCAAACGCTGTGATGTAGAGATAAAATTGTGGGTACAACTTTGGTGTTTACCACCTTTCATTAAAAGACACCTGCATTCCGTGCATTTACGGACGGACAGAGTGGACTCTGAAACACGGTGGTTTTGGCCAGCATACACATAAAAGGGTGCAAGATTACACATTATGCATGCATACAAATCTGTACTACTCACACTAATGGATCCTTTCCCACAAAGCTATGGTGACAAAATTAATGCATGGGTCACGATGACATCCCAGAGCTTTGGTTCCTGGAACCCGATTATTAGCCACTTTTTCGCAGGGCAATCATTCCTCCTCAACGGAGGCATGTAGTCTCCTTGTGTCATCATTTGTGACATGCATCTTTATTCACGTACGGCTGGATTAATAGCAACTCATAAGTCAATGTCCTGATTAGTTTAGCGCAGGACATTGCTTCAATTAATTTGGTGGTGGATTGATTCATTACATCCAGTTAATTTTCATAGTTTTAAGTGGTTCACAATTAGTGAGGTCTCACAGAGAGACGCACAGACTCATATAGAGACCCACAGACTCACACAGAGACTCACAGACTCGCATAGAGTCCCAGACTCACACAGAGTTCATAGTCATACAATACTGTGTGATTTCACACAGAGACCCATGCACTCCAGGCTCTCCAAGAATTCCCACTTGTAAAGGTGGTGAGCGGATTGGCCGTGAGTTTGTGACATAAATTATAACATCCGACTCGCTAATCTCAGGAAATGTGATTTGCTTTGGACGAGTGCTAAGAATTAAAATCTAAATCTTAGCAGTGCTGAAGTACGCCTTTGGAGCTGACATTGTTCACCGTCGGAATGCTTGTCTGTTGTCTCATGAGTTATGCATGCATTGAAACCCACAGACTCGCACATGCATAATTCATCAGAAAAAAATTTCATGCATAACTAACGTGACAAATATCAATATAGAAAGCAACGTCGTGCAACATTTATTGCCAAAAATATGAGATTTTTGACCAAGTCGCATTTGAGCGATCCGAGTTGAATTCAAGAACTTAATAAAAAAAATACAATAACAATAACTGCCAGTTATTTGTCAATCCCACGGCTGCAAGTTGTACGTGCTTCTCCCAATGTTGTCTTTCGAGGGTGGTCTAGCGGGGGCTCCACGTGGGAGAGACAAGGCCCGGCGCTTCCACAGTCAGGTTGTCTTGTCTGGCTTATGGCGGTGCCAATTCTTGAAGTACGCCTCTCCAATTTTTGGACATCTTTCTCGAGGACTTTCCCAGTGTCCTCTCTCGTCCAGGGGCTTGGGTTGCCAGCGCGCGGCGCCGTCCATGTACGTGAACCTGCGGGAGGCTGTTGCCAGAATGCCCGCCGGCGTTGAGGTTGAACAGCGCCGGGGCAAGAGCAGATCCCTGCGGGAGCCGGCTCTTGCCGGGAGTCGGCTAATCAATCTCCGTGTGCCGCTTCACCGAAATGGATGCGGTGAACTATCGCTGGCTCGGCACGTCGGCGACAAGTCGGGCGGCAAAGGCACGGTCCGTCGCAAGCTGCAGTGGCACACCCTTCCGCTATGCGGTATCATCTGCCCGAGAGAGGCCATCGAACGCTGCCGCTGTTTTGGGACGACGTTCAAAGCCGGTCTTCAATGTCGCTTGCTCGCGGACATTTCGTCCATTCCTGTACCCGGCTTGTTCCTTGGGGACTATATCCTCAAACGTAAGCTTCAGCCTTTGCGAAGAGACTAACTTCTCGAGTGGTAATAATAATAATATATAAATGCGCTCGGATGAGTTCGGGGCAGCTACACAGCACAACTGCAACCACCTACGCGGAAATAGAGAATTTCTACCACCGGATGGATTAAAGTCATCTTAGGAGATGAGAATTTGCTCGCGCATGAAGAAGCTGTCGATTTTCTTTAATCCCTGTGTTAAAGTAAAAAAAAATGTCAAAGTCATTTTCTGCTGAGCATTGAGGCGGTGCTCGTCACCTGCTTCCAGCTCTGAGCCAGTGGAGGAAATTCGACATTCCTATGATGGGGGATTAGTCGATCAATAGGGCAAACAATATTGACTCCGCCACAAAAGTGGCACTTGTTCATCAACTACAGAGGGACGGACAACGGGGCCGAGGAAAAACACCCAACCAGAATTTGAACGCGCGCTTTTTCCCGATTGCGAGAAGCTGACTCAATCGCGAGCCACCAGGGTTCGATATCCCGCTCACATTAAAACCCATGAATTCTGAGTTGTGATATCACTTGGCCACCTCTAAAAGGTGTAGCTTTATGTGTACATATACAAGAATTACCACATGTCAACAACAAAACACCCACACAAGATAATGTGCACTTGGAACAGCCGCTGAATGTGCAATGGAATCGAAAATCGTTTCAACAGACAAAAGCAAGTTCGAGCCAATTTGAAGCACGGAACAAAAAGCAACAGATAAAACTGTCGCGAAAAAAAGTTTTTTTTATCAGCTGTGACACTGTCAGCGCTACCAAAGAACATGGGAAAAATGCTCAAGAGTGCACAGAGGAGCATCAGAATCAGAATGTTGACACTGGTAGGAACCTCCTGGTTACACCAGCCCACAGGGGATTAATGTGTCCGTCCGTCCGTCGTGCAGGGAGGGGCTGGGTGGGGAGGGTGGGACTGGGTGGGGAGAGTGGGGCTGGGTGGGGAGGGGCTGGTCACCCCGTGGTGCCCTTACAAAACTCAACGTTTAACCTACTCACGCCGGCTTATGCCCGCCCTCACAGTCGGCCATATTTGCGGAATACACCACGCCGCCGTTGACCCTGGCCATTAACCGAGCAACCCAACGTTCCTACCAGCTCCCTCCGCAGGAATGTGTTTATAAACGTGGAGAGGAGCATCCTCGGAAAGACACCGATAGAGACAGAAAGAGAAGGGCATGCGTTAGAGAGCAGTCACAAGTTTGGAGGCATAATTCAAACGGAAAAGGAAAAGTGAGCGTGCTTTGGGCAGGGCCACGTGGTGGCTAGAAGGGATGAGGGCTGATGGTCAGGAATTAGTGACGCGAGCGACAGCCAAGGGAACAGAATACAGTAATCCCTCGCCACTTCGCGGTTCAAGTTTCGCGGCCTCAGTGCATCGCGGATTTTTCAAAAATATTCATCGAAAAATAAAAATTCAAAAATACCGCCATATCGGCAGCCGTATTGCGGAAAGCAGCGTTGTTTCATCGTGATGCACGAGAGAAACGGTTTCCCAGGATGCCAGACAAAAAGAGAAACTCTCTCAGAGGCTTTGTACATACTGTACCCACGGGAACTCAGACAAGGCACGTGATTGGTTCCCGGCGCGAGATCGACGAATGAGAGCACGAGTGGATGTACAGTATCCCGTGAGCTGATTGGCTGCGCATCATCGCATCCTCTCCCATACGTATCGTATGAGATAGAGAGAGTGAATGTATAATATTAAGGTTTTATAATTAAATAGATTTAAGTAAAATATATGTGAGTGAGTGAATGTATAATATTAAGGTTTTATAATTAAATAGATTTAAGTAAAATATATATATAAAGTATAAATATACATATTTTAAACATTCTGGTACCCACACACACATATACGGAAATTCCTAGGAGGGCCAATCCTACTTCGCGGATTTTCACCTATCGCGAGGGGTTCCGGTCCCCATTAACCGCGATAAACGAGGGATCACTGTATGCCCGAGAGAGCGTGCCCACCAGGGAGACGGAGCAATGAAATCAGATCATGTGCGCAGGTGTCGGATGGACTAGTTGGATTGCAGGATTGTGAGAGGTGGCAACGGGCTTAGTGAGACCTTCACTCAGAAAGTGGATCGACCGTGACTGATGAAGATGACGATTTAAAAACACAGAGACGTGCGCATCCCTGCTGGGTGTTTATTCAACCGTTTGTAAAATTATGTCCTAACTGCAGGTCTTAATTGATTTAGTCTTTACAAAAAATTACCCCAGCGCCGGTAATGACATTTTGGCTAAAACGTTACTCATCAATTTGTGCCTCTCCAATGGTAATTGGCACCTGTGCATGTTAGCAGATAAAAAGCAATGGACCTAATGGAAATAACTTTTTTGCCTGAAAAGACGACCCAGCCGGTTCTTATCCTCATGCCTGCTAGTACGCCGCTGGCAAGTGTAAAGGCGAGCAGATAATTGATCAACGTGATCATTTGCTTTTCCAAAAAACATATGAATAAAAACAAACGATTGCTCATCACGTGCGTGTATGAATGTATGTTGAACTCCTTTAGTACCGTAGGCAGCCAACCGTGCTAATCGGAGGATCGAGTGAAGGACAACAAACTAAACACAAAAAGCAGTTCTGAAGAAATTCGTTTTCAATCTAGATTCAAAATTGCATTGCTCCAGCGGCTTCCTAACATCGGAAGAGCGTTCCAGATGGCCGCAGAAGCGCATCTGAAAGCGCGCGATCGATAGTGACCACGGGTATTGGATATAAAGCTTCTCAGAATCTGGGACTGGCGGAAGGATGACAAATTCAATCCGAACGCGCACAATTTCAATTCTGCGATGAACATTTACTGTGCAATGTCCTGGCCCCACTGGTGGTCAATCATAGCCAGGAATCGAGCTCCAATGGGCAAATTATTGGCGCAGTGCAAAAACCGCCACGCCACCGCTCCCCACGCTCAAACACCCACGCAGAAAACAGATTTCACAAAGACGAGAGTTTTAACATTTTAAGGAGATTATTAGAAATGTACTTCCATCCCTCTTTGAAAATGTGAGCATCAAACCAACGGGTAAAATGTAAGGGTGATGGAGTGTGATTGAAAGATGACACGGTTATTATTTTTCCATATATTTGATTAGATTTCTTTGCATTTTCATCATAAAGCCATTTAGGATAGAGAGTTTCAGCCGTGAAATAATGAATGTAAAGTTTCAATAAGGAACTAAAAGTTATTTTCATCAAGTGGACGGAGAGCGTCTTCAAATGCAGACTCCCTCCAGATTATTCAACACGTGGTTTTATCTTCTTCATAAATTGAAAATTTCAAGACACAAGCGACAGTCGTGCGATTGTGGCCAAGCAACCCAAACTACGGACCACATAATGTACCACATAATGGACCACATAATAGACCACCATAGTCTGTGCTCCTTCAACAGACAAGCAAAAACTACGCAAAAACTCTCCTATGTTAAACCCTCTCGCCCTGGCTAGCAGACCTCAACATTGGCATTTATCCCCTGAACAGATTGCCATCATAGACAACAGAAATGAGCGTCAGCTTAGGGGTTGTACTACTACTTGCGAAGGTCTTCAGGGTTGTGCTGCATACAGCTCTCCGTTGCATTTACCACGCCCTGTGAACCTCGCCAGGAACTGATTTCAGCTTCTGATGGAAGCGGCAAATTGTCGGGACATCAAGCCAAATAACAATAGGTAGAACCCAAATCCACATTGGAGAGGAAATTAGCATAGGGTTGTTGAGAATTGATGTATCGTAATTTGTACCTGAAAACTTCATCGGGAACTGAGTTTAGCTGCTGATGGAAGCAGCAAATAGTCTGGACATCAAGCCAAATAACAATATGTGGAAGCCAAATCCACATTGGAGAGCCATTAGCTTAGGATTGTTGAGAATTCATTCATCGTTACTTTCTAAAATACAAAACACACGCTGTTTTCATCTTGTACCTTAGAAGCAAAAAGTTTGGGGGTGCATCTCACAATCCATGTGGGTAAAGCTTTATTGACATCGGGCAGACGTTTTGGAGGTACGTCTTAATTTCAAGAGCATCTTAAAGTCTGGAGAACATGGTATATAATTTAGACATTGATTATATGTTACCGCGTCATACGCGTTTGCTTCATGCCTCGAGACGAGTGGAAATTCATATCACGTTGCTCGCATTTGAGGCCTTAACGAGGCCTAGAGCCACTTGATATTCGGTAGCTAATTCAATCGTATGGGCCCCTTCATGGTCTTTAAGATCTACCGATGGTGCCCTTTTATGCACGAACCTCGATCTCGGCTGTGTGCTCCTGGGGTGATTGGGCGTTTACTGCGGTGCCCCCTCCCCAGGTGTGGATATCCCGACTGGAGTCTACAAGAACTCACAAACAACTCGAACAAGACCCAGAGGGAGAATATTTCTGGCTTCCATCTTCAACGAAGCTGCTGGGGCCAGAATCCCTAAGCCATATTCGCACACAAACATTCCATTTGATGCACAAAATATTCCATTTGATGCACAAATGGAAAATTTGTATCTCTCCATTGCGGAACAGACTGTGCAACAAATAACGACTCCATGCCCGGTTCAAACACGAAGGAGGGAGGGGAATCATCACAGAGATACACTCCGCTACGCCTGACGCCATCGTCTGAATCAACCGTCTCAATGTAAAATTATTGAATTTATTATTTTATCTTTATACGTGACTTTATCGAAAGAACCAAAGAGAAAAATTATAGTTGTTGCTCTATTTACACTGCATCAAGCACTTTCAGATGCATTTCCGCAGCCGTCTGGAACGCTCTTTCTTCGGATATTAGGAAGCCACTGAAGCTATGCACTTTTAAATCTAGATTTAAAACTGATTTATTTAAAACTGCTTTTTGTGTTTAGTTTGTTGTCCTTCCCTTGCAACCTCCAGTTAGCATGCTCGGGTACGTACAGTGCGAAAGAAGTTCAACATACGTACGTGCAAGATTTTTCACGAAGTTAATATTGCACACTCGCACAAATCCCCCCGCCCGCACGCCCCCCCCTCCCAAGTGAACCCACCTACCTATTTTCCCAAACCCGCTCACTTCCCCAACCCCGCGCACGGCAATGTCAGCCTGCCCAGAACAGCTGAACCAGGGCATCATTGTCAGCTGCCATGTGGGCAGATAGGCAACCTTAATTGAAAGTACACAACATAACGGGACAATTAAATATACGATCAATTGTGTGTGGGTTTATGTTGATGTGCATGTTCTTGCTTGCAATTACCGATAATAATGCCAGTTAATTACCGATGGAAGTCTCAATGGATCCCACAGACTCGTTTTAAGGAGGGTGGAGCTGCATTTTTGCGATGCTTATCCAATTCCATGAAGCAGTGTTTGAATCCACGTGGCAAGAAACCCGCAAGAGACGCACCATACGTACGAGGGAATAACACTCGGAGCTCAGCAGAGGATTCAAAAACCTACTGTCTGTGCTACTATCGCCTGGCCAATTCACAACCCCAGCCGATTATGGAGTTTCACAAATGCATGCCATCCACCTTCAAAGTGTTTGATTGCATGTGTGTGCGATATTTCACGTTATGGGGAGCAGTGGCTTAGCGGTTTTGCGCGCTGCGCTACGAACCTGGCGACCCGAATTACGATTCTCGCTCACGACCAATAACAAGTGGTGAATATTTAAACCGGTCCTGGGCCCTCCCCTATCCCAACTTAGCCTTAAATGAGTACCTGGCAGAACAGTCGATGAAAGGCTATCAAGGGGTGTTTGTCTTTGCTCCAGCACACCTGTTAATTATCGACTTGCTGAGATCCTGCAAGAGCTCTTGAACTCCTGTGTACGCAGAGTAAGAGGGCTGTGCTTGCATTCTAATTCGTTGCCATTACAACCCTTGAAAAAAAAGCGCTCACAATCAGAATGCAATGGGGCACAATGACCGATGGCACAACCTCTTCAGACCTCAGAAACTAAGCCCTGTTGTGCCTGGCAAATGCTTCGATGGGGTCAACACCATCCAATGCATCAAACAGGTGTTATAGGCTGCGGCAGAGTTCATTAGTAGTTGGCATTGCAGCAAAGTCCATTGCTGTTCTGTAATCTATGACTCCATGTATATGGTCTCAGCTGTTACCAACCCGCGCTGACCAGTTTGGTGAAGTATGGTCATATAACCACCACAATTTGTACCAAAACTATAGCCATCTAGAGACACTGCTGGTAATATGGCAAATTTCACATGTTTTGGTTATTTAAAAAACCCACAAAATTATCTACTCTTGCATATGATCATGACGCCACCGGGTTTTTAATGTTTGCTGCACTTAAGGCGATTTCCTGCACAAATCTCCATCAAGGCTGTGTAAGAAATCATATTGCCGACCGCAGAAAAATTCCCATGATGATGAGCATGCTTACAACTCCGGGCTGAACCAGCCACCGTGAGTTTAAATCCCAAGGTTTGGTCCAACGTCCTCTGAAGTACTCACCGACATCGATTGATACAAGAGCTCAGCAGAGGATGAAGTATATTTAAAAAAAATACATACTCTTCCGTCCGATACCAAATGCATTTTTAACTGAAGTCACGACACAGCTTTTACCTCTTTTTCTCCCCATTTCTCCAGTAATTTCGATATTTAATTCTCCTGTTTCGTTTAAGTTTTGTTCAGCTGCTGGACACTCTCCTTAAATGGTCAAGTTTGGCGTAAGCATTCATGTAATTGTATGGCGCTTTCATGGAGGCGCCGGAGGATTGACAAAGTCGCATTGCAATAAAGTGTCTCAGATGGCGATGCGTGACGCTATGTTGTGTGGTTGTTCCCGAACAAGGTAACATTTTTTACCCGGTGATCCGTGTAGTCATTTCAAGTTTGATCAGCACGGTTGGCTATATATGGTGTGAAATAACTCCAACACACATACATTTCATTTACCCAGGGGAGGATGCCAAGGAGAGACCAGGAAAGTCTCAATTGCAAGAATCACCTGGGGCATGAGTCTGTCAGGAGGGGGGCGATGATCGCCTACTGGCATGACAAACACCCCAGGCCACAATTGCAAATGAAACTCATCCTGGCCTCTGGTGTCAAACAAAACCAACTCGACTCAACTTAAGAGGCGGAGCAGAATAAGAAAAAAAGCTCAAATAGCTTGGCGGTCAACGTCACCTGTTCTGGTGAATGACGAAAAGGTTGAACCAGTCATCCTTGTCTTCCTTGGGCCGCAGCATCAGCACGTCCTTCTTGACGAACATGCGGTGGAGCCGCTCGTCACGAATGGAACCTGGGCCAAGACGCAGCGGGGGGGGGGCGGGGGGTTCGAGAGAGCTTGTTTCCGTGCTCTCAACTGGCTACCCATCGCCAGTAGGGTCACATACAAGACCGCCTGCCTCTGCCACAATGCCTTCATATCCGCCTGCCCACCGTACCTTTCTTCATTATTGACAACTTGCAGCTCAGCACATGGCAGATGCCTGCGCAGCGCGACTCACGACCTCCTCTTGATACCAAGATCCCAGGATGGTCATGTCTATGCGCCGCTTCTCGGTGGCAGCCCCAACAGTCTGGAACGATATCCCTCTGCACATTCGCAGCATCACCTCAATCGCCTCCCTCAAGAGAGACTTAAAAACTCACCTTTACAACCACGCTTTTGAGCGACTCTGAGCTTGGCTCCGCGCCTCTGAGTTGCGGCCACTACGTCTGCAAATTTGCGCGCGTTACAAATTGAACTATTATTATTATTATGTCGGCGACACGAAGGTGGGATGATGAAAAAGCACGTAGGGCTTTTGCGACCGATATTATTCATAATGAAAGTTCTTTTGGGTTAGATCGCGAGTGGTGGTGGGTTAATGACGCATTTATATTGACACGATCTAAGCCAATATAACTTTAATATGAGATGAAAAATGTCACCGTCAAGTTTATTCAGTTTAATTTCAAGTTTATTTATTAGGTATAGCTCCTCAAGAGCAGTTGTGAGTGCAGATCTCACAGGTAGTGATCCAAGTTTCAGTTTATTGGCGATAGCATTCCAGACCCTTGGGGGATCAACAGCAAAGGCCCTTCCTCCAGTATTTGTACAGCAATAAGTAATGTGAAGCTGATAAATGAGTGAGGACTTTAGGTTACATTTGTTCTTCTAAACAGTGAGGAGATCCAGCAGGTAGTCTGCTGATTTTTTTGTAAGTACATCGTGAATAAATAAGATCTGATGCACAAGCCGTCGATCATTAAGATGGTAAGTTTGACCCAATATAGAGATCGCAGTGGTGGGTCCGAAATGGGTAGTTCAATGTAAATCTTAAGGTCGAATGATAAATTGGGTCAAGCTTCTTCGAAGTTGTTGTACGGAAGGCGAGCAGAGGGAAGGCCAGGACCGTGAATGAGCTTGACAGAAAAATACATTCGCAGGCCAGGGTAAAAAGTGACAGGCAGACATGCAAAAGGATTAGAGATAAAACTAAGGAGATTGGACAACGCACGGATGCTTCGGTGAACATAGAGCAAAACATTTACGAGACGCAGGAGAAATAAAATGGTCGCGGTGGAGGTGTGAGAGGTGAAGAGGAGGAAAGAGAGAATAGTTTTTTTGAGGACAATCCGAAAAGAAAGACAGACAAAAATAATAGGGAAAAAACTTAGGATCTTGGGAAATATACAGGTGGTCAGGGAAAAAAAAGAGGCAGGTTTGAAAAAATTGCTAAGTGAGTTTAAAGGGTTGTGGTGGGTGTGGGGAGGAGAAAGGGGAAAATTGGATAAGGCAGCAAAATATATTCTCAGAATAAGGTGAAAAGACAGATTGACACAGATAAAACCGAGATTAAATTATTGAATGCCCATGAAATGACGTTTCGATCGCAATACAAGCAACCGTCATCAGCAGTTCTCCTGTCTGTGTTTGTCCCACCTGATGACGATTGCTTGTGTTGCGATCGAAACGTCGTGATCTATTAATTTACTACCTACGTGACTTTACCGAAAGAACCAAAGAGTATGGATTCCTGCAGTCACGAAAGCTTCAAATCAAGATTGCCCATGAAACGTTCTCATCCCGTTCTGTATAATTCATCAATGCATTTATTCATTCACGGCAGAGTAATAGCACAGAAAGTTTTTGACTCGGTGTGATGCGAAGATTGGGCATGCTCGAAAGTGTGCCATGGAATGAAACACGTTGAGAAGCGCTGCTGTGCAGGTACATCATCAAAGACACCATGAGCTCATCTCTAACCAATTCTAACGCTTTCTGAAAATGGTTATCACATCGCTAGATGGAAAAGTGTGTGAAGGCTGAAAACTGTGGTTTCTTTGCAATTCCATCACTTTCAGTAAGTGATGGGAAGTTGAACAGGAGATAAAGTATGTACCGGCTGGGAACATGTATTTGTGCCCAAATGCAACAATCACTGACTTGTAACTCTCTATAAGTGATGAGAAAACAGACAAAACAGAGATCGTGCAGGCTGGAAACATCAACATGTTAGAATTGGCTTCCAGTAACCCTGAGGCAATCGGATTTCTGGATGGAGGGTTGACTCAGGCCCATCATGGCTGAGGTCGATAAAATGAGCACGAGTTTGCGAGGAATGCAACAACGGTTGTCCTATGGTTAAACTCGCCCTCGTCATGGGAACGTGGAATTTACACCGCTGGCTTAGGGCTGCATACAGGAGAGGAGCATCAATGCCTCAGTAGACATTTGAGCCGGAAATCACTTTGGCTTTTAGGCGTTGTCTGCTTAAATGCCTAAAGTACTCCAATAACCCCACACGCTGAACCACTAAAATCGCGCTCTCTTATTTTGATTATGAATGAATTGAACCTACTTTCCCATCATAAAGATATCACAAATACATTGGAAGAAAAATATGTGGCATGGTCTTCAATTGCGTTGGAAGGTGCATTGGCACAGCTCAAACAAATCCAAGATCAAGTTCAAACCAGATGAGACACCTGGAAAACTTTGCACAAGGGGCTTGGGTTTCTGTCAACAGTGACCGCATGCTTTTTACGACAATCATCTCACAATGCAGTTTTTATCGACAAGCCTTTACCCTTTAAACCTTCACTCGAGCTATATGCCAGCCAGACATTTGTTTTAATGTGTATATACTTCCCTAAGTGGTGGCAGAGTAAAGCGTTTATTCAAAATGGTTATGTTTAACTGTGCGGAAAACATCATGCCCGAAAGAACAGCAGGTACACGCTACGTATTCAGCCGAAGTACACAAAAAAATAATGAGCCACATCAATAGCGGGACTCAAAACAAAGTGCAGAGATTATTTGGAGAAATCGCAATTCATTACCATTTATTTCAGGGGTTATTCATTCGCAAATGCGTCCGTTTATATCACGTAATCTTGAATTTATAAATCGTCTAAATGCAACCGCATCTCATTTACAATCGCGGCTCTTGAATGAGAAAATTGGAGGATGCAACGGTGCATCGTTTATCGCTTTGCACACCTCCGGCGCGTACACGCGTGCGCATGTTGCACGCGTGCACATTGTGCGGCCTTGTTTACAATTCACAGCTGGCTTAGGGCCTTCCCTTGCCACGCGGGTCGTGGGGGTTATTTGACCACACTTAAAACGCATTGTGTTGGCGTGGCTTGGCGAATTTTGGGAGCATAGCAGTGGACCATATAAAGTACAGTACAACGCCGATGACCACCACCCCCACGAGTCACCCAACCTCAACAACAGATGAGCCGTGTCACTCATCGCGTGTCAAGTGCTTGGAGACTCCTCGGCATAAGGAGAGCAGATTATCGAAACACAAAAACAGTAGACTCTCAATTATCTGCGTGCGGTCACGTATGTAGAAATTAAATAAAATTTAAATAAATAAAATTAATATAAATCACGACGTTTCGAA
>CM025623.2:2644620-2658578 GCA_014621495.2 Entosphenus tridentatus | reverse complement strand
AGACTCACACAGAGACCCATAGACTCACACAGAGACCCATAGACTCAGACAGAGACCCATACACTCACACAGAGACCCATAGACTCACACAGAGACCCATAGACTCACACAGAAACCCAAAGACTCACACAGAGACCCATAGACTCACACAGAGACCCATAGACTCACACAGAAACCCATAGACTCACACAGAGACCCATAGACTCACACAGAGACCCATAGACTTACACAGAGACCCATAGACTCACACAGAGACTCATAGACTCACACAGAGACACAAGGACTCACACAGAGACCCACAGACTCACACAGAGACCCATAGACTCACACAGAGACCCATAGACTCACACAGAGACCCATAGACTCACACAGAGACCCATAGTTTGTTGTCCTTCCCCCGCACCTCCGATTAGCGCGGTTGGCTACGTCCTATTCGAATAAAGTTCAACATACATCCGCACAATTTGTGTTTGTGCACCACAGCCAATGCAGCTGGCAGTGGTGGCATTAAACGATCCTCTCAAGCAAGGGGAACTAGTGATCTCAGTTTGATAACTACACAAACATATGATCTGACTGGTTGTAAAAGTCCAATGACACGAGAGATGTTAACATTTACACGCAGTAATTTAAAAAAAAGCACGTGTGACACATGCATGTGCTGCGATGGCTGTGGAAATGTAGCCATACAGAACGAGGTAATGAAGCATGACAGTTAATGGCAGCCACAGCGAGGAGTAAATAGGCTAATCCTCTGTGCAAGCAGAGTGGGATCCTTCGCAGGACAGGCTATAAATCTGTTATGCATGCACAGCCATGTGATATGAAGGCCGCCTCCCCACGACATGCGAATACAGAGGGGTTACTTAACCATACTTCACCACGTTCGTCATACTTCACCAAGCGGGTTGGTTGAAAATTCAGCGAGCATAGACGTGGCGAACATATTATTTATGTACCGTGCGCCTTTGAGACCAGGATTTGTAGAGCTGCAGCTTTCAAGAATTCAGTCACAACTGATTGGATCATCAACTTTCTGGGGGAACATAGAAAGTACAGTACAATGAACGTGGTTTTTTTCGTTCATTGTACTGCCCTCGGATATCCACCACGTAGAGCCGTAGCCGCCTGTAACCAATGCTGAGATGTTAACTACCTCGCCTTGTATACAGGAGGTCGTGGGTTAGATCCCAACCCTGACGCCTGCTGCTGTATATTTGGAGTTTGCGTGTCTCTCTCATCATCATCACGGTGACTAGGAGATGTTAACTACCTCGCCTGGTATGCAGGAGGTCGTGGATTCGATCCCGACTCTGACGCCTGCTGCTGTATATTTGGAGTTTGCGTGTCTCTCTCATCATCACGGTGACTAGGAGATGTTAACTACCTCGCCTGGTATGCAGGAGGTCGTGGATTCGATCCCGACTCTGACGCCTGCTGCTGTATATTTGGAGTTTGCGTGTCTTTCTCCCCGTGGTCACGTGGATTTTCCTCCGGGTCCTCCGGTTTTTCCATCCACATTTTATAATCGACGTGTTTACAGTATTTGACTGCGAAACATTTCCATGAGCTATCATTTGTGACAGGTCGCTTCTGAAAAAAAGCTACTACATAGCTCAGTGGGTCTTACTTGTTACCTGATAAACTCTAAATAGTAAATAGTATAGCTTCCGCGGGATGGTTAGCGCAACGTGCTGGGAACCCAAGCCGCTTGATCACAGATCACGTTGTCAGCTGATCACAGATCACAGCTGATCACAGATCACGTTGTCAGCTGATCACAGATCACGTTGTCAGCTGATCACAGATCCCAGCTGATCACAGATCCCAGCTGATCACAGATCACAGATCCCAGCTGATCACAGATCCCAGCTGATCACAGATCACGTTGCCAGCTGATTACAGATCCCAGCTGATCACAGATCACGTTACCAGCTGATCACAGATCTCAGCTGATCACAGATCACAGCTGATCACAGATCACGCTGCCAGCTGATCACAAATCACATTGCCGACTGATCATAGTTCACGCTGCTAGCTGCTGCTGAAAGCAAATCTGGACCAGTCCTGTCTGTGTACGGCGGGGCCCCCCCCCCCCCCCCCAATATTCTGATAGAATACGTAATCTGCAAGGCCCATTTTTATATTTAAAAGTGGAGAAATTGAATTCTAGCCTGCTAATTTCATTAACACCTTCTAAATATACGCGTTCCGGCGAAGCGCGGTGGTGCAGAGGTTTGGCACACAGCTGCGCCATGAACCCGGCGTTGTGACCTCAACCCCAGGGTCACGGATAAACATCGGTGGGTGAGTGATCTCTCCCCTCGCTCCCCCCCAATTCCACCAACCCGCGCTGACCAGCGTGCTGAAGGATGGTCAAACAAACCCCGTGACATGACTTCATCCTGGAATTGAATTGACAAGGGGCTCTGATTAATTTATGTGTGCGCGCCGGTGTGTGCTCAGTGATGCGGCAGTGGGGGGGAGAGCGGTGCCACTTCCCCTAGGTCGACTCAGCCTCGAGTGAGTGTACCCGGCGCGGTGTGTAAACATCACCACTAAGCGAGACAAAGGCGGCCGGGCGTGGTGACGTTGGCCACCTCACCCCCTCCGTGTGCCGGTGTCGTCGGCCTTCATTGGTACTTTTCCCCCAACGGTCTGTTAAGGCTATCCGGGGGATCTTTGTCTTTGTGCTGGGAGGACTGTATTTTCTGAGTGAACCTCCGTGGCGCTAACGAGGAGACGACTTTAAACAATCCATCGAGGGGGTCGGGAAGTCCCTTGCCATCCATGCTGTGAGCACGCGGCAGTCCTGCTGATGGGATGCATCAGGGATATGGTAACCTCTGTGGACGTAATCCATCAACCCGCCTTGCCTCCACCAGGCCTGCATCGATAGGCAATTAATTGTAACGATAATAACAGCATTCGCTCGCACTCGGTGTACGTTATCACACTGCGATGTGTGTTTATAAAGAGGAGCTGGCGCAATGGAGATGGAGCGATGAATTTGGTTAGTGCGGCAGATGGAGTATTACAATGCAGCTTTTGGGGGCGCATTCATCCAGCAGTGGATTGACCACGGCTGATGATGACGACGAGGCGTGAAATGATGAGCAACTTCCCTCGAGCGATCATAAATTGTCGGTAATCAATTCAAGAATTGGTATTTTTTTTTCGTGAGGCCGCGTTAAATGTAGCAGCCTCCAGTTGCGCTGGAGGATTACGTTAACCCATCACAGATACCACATTATCGCCCATGATCGAACCACTGCTGGTTGATGGGCAGCGGAGGATCGGTGACGCAATTCATCTGGCACCTACGCACGAGCCGATCTCAACGTTCCATCTCCACGGCGGACGTAGCCCGCGGGCGGAATATGCCACCTTTTCATGCGGCGTACATTCTCGCACGTGTGCTTGGACACACACATTGCAATCTCGGGGAATCGATATCTCATTACATCGCTAAGAGGCTCCCCCGCAATTACGAGACTCGCTCCACTGCTGTTAGAAGGGTCTCCACTAGAGGGAGATCTATGTAGAGAGAAACGCCCCCCCACCCCTTCTTCCTCCAGAGGGCACGTTGGCCTTCTCTTCCACACCAGCCAGACGTCTTGGACGAGGTGGGAGTAGTCACACTTTACCCCACCACACTTGACCTGCCGATCGACTCTCTTGTGTTGAAGTCGCGTACGCCACTGGGTGTAGACAGCGAGAGGGTGGTGGCGGAGGGTGTGGAGGAGATTCAAGAAATTTGCACTGCAGTTGCTACTGCCGCGCCAGGAGATCGAACTGGGCCGGCGATCTGCGGAGACTACAAGTCGAGTGCACTCCAGGGCAGCGTCCCTTCCCCCTGTGAACACCCATCACCAAGACCAGCGGGTCTTAACCTTTACTGCAGCCTTTTCAGTTTCAGTTTTATTTATTAGGTATAGCCCTGCAGAGCCATGCGGCTCTTGACTCGGGTGCAACCGCAACAAAACAAAAACATGAACAAGAAACATCTTAAAGTGACTACACGCAACAGAAAAATCGTGGAAAAAACAGCAAAGTCTTCCAGAAAAAACACCGTATTTCAACGCTGTGTGCAAAAATCCCAGTGGGATGCAAGTCAAACAATAACAACCATAAGACAATGTAAGATTACAGTTATCAGGCTTACTCTGTACTACAGCAAGCAAACATGGCTAAACCAAAACGTTTTGAAAATCACCAAAATATATATTTTCACGATGTTAATAAATACGTAGGGTTTGATGAGACAAAGTAAGTCGTACTTACGATGCCCGTTGCTTAGTTTGTGTTTCGATGATTTACCTTCTAAAAACAAAAATCTGGCAATGTCTCGCACTCCCAGGGGGCGCGTGCACTCCAGGTGAAGAACAACTGATCAAGAGTATAAAGAAATATGACTTTAGTCACGCAACATCGCTCCACACACTCTGTCCTTATAACAACAACAACAAACCACCGCCATGTACCACTAAATGGCAGTGACCGCACCACGGTGCTCGTGCCAGGCTAGGTGCACCTTTCAGGCCACGTGAAAGTGTCCAAGGCTCAGCTGGAAAGGTCGGTCACGGAACACACCCCAGGTGCCGTGGGTTGAGCGACTCAGATGACTGGCAGATGCACCAAATCACAGAAAATATCGACCACCATTCACCACTAAGTGGCGGTGACCACGGCACTTGTGCCAGGCTAGGTGCACTTTAAGGCCACGTGAAATGTAGAACGCCCGCTGGCAGGAGGTCACGGGACAGACCCAGGTGCCATGGGTTGACAGACTGAGATGACTGGCCGATGCACCAACTGTGCCCCCTTTCTATGCCAACTTGCCGTGTTTTAGCCGCTCGTTGTTGTGAGCGTCGCTCCAAATCACAGGCGCGCACGCACACACAATTGTACAACGAATTTGGAGAGTTTTGTAAAAAGATTGGATATATGTCCTATCTATCAATATACAATTGATAGGACCAATATGTGATTTAATTTAGTTGTTTTCATTATTTTATTTGCGATTTTATTTAGTTTTCATTTTTATTATTTTTTACCTACGTGACTTTACCGAAAAAACCAAAGAGTATGTATCCTTGCAGTCACGAAAACTTCAAATCAAGGATTTGAATACAATTCTGTACTCCTCGACAATGGGCATATGATAGGCATGCAACTTCACCCGATCCCTATGCAGTGCGATTACTCAAGCTGTGTTCGCTCGGGACACTAATCGCTCGCGACGTATTGCATTGTCGAAACTTTCCTCTCATTTCATAAGAGTGCGTCAAACATAAGTAGACTAGACAGGCCTGGTATTAAAGGCATGACCCAGAAGGGCCACGAGGGGCTGAAGAACAATAACAAAAGGACCGAACCGAATGCCATTCCGATTTGACTCCTTCGCAGGAGTGCAGTGTAAAAATGTCACGTCGCAAGTTAAACGATATTAGTGTCACGGGCAATACTCTCGCGTGCCCGTGACAACCCCGAGAAACCGAGGCCTACTGCACATCCTGACTGGCAACTCAAATCAACTATTGTGTTGCAGTATCAGGCAAGTATAGACTATGAACCATTTTATTTTTTATTTTACTAGTTAAAGCAACCTGGCCACAAATGATAGCTCAACGAAGCGGCTCATCACGTGGAAATGCATAGCAGCCAAACGCTCTAAATGCATGTTTCGAAATGTGGAGGGGCAAAAAAGGAGGACCTGGAGAAAAATCCACACGACCACGGGGAGAGAGACACGCAAACTTCATGTATACAGCAGCAGGAGTCAGGGTCGGGATTGAACCCACGACCTCCTGTATACCGGGCGAGATAGTTAACATCTACTGGCCATTCTGATGATGATGAGAGAGAGAGAGAGACACGCAAACTCCAAACATACAGCAGGCGTCAGGGTCGGGTTCGAACCCACGACCTCCTGCATACCGGGCGAGGTAGTTAACATCTACTGGCCATCGTCATGATGATGGTGAGAGAGAGAGACACGCAAACTCCAAACAAACAGCAGCAGGCGTCAGGGTCGGGATCGAACCCACGACCTCCTGCATACCAGGCGAGGTAGTTAACATCTACTGGCCATCGTGATGATGATGGTGAGAGAGAGAGACACGCAAACTCCAAACAAACAGCAGGCGCCAGGGTCGGGATCGAACCCACGACCTCCTGCATATCGGGCGAGGTAGTTAACATCTACTGGCACATCGTGATGATGATGAGAGAGAGACACGCAAACTCCAAACATACAGCAGGCGCCAGGGTCGGGATCGAACCCACGACCTCCTGCATACCGGGCGAGGTAGTTAACATCACGCCACGTCTGGAGGGATGAACGACACTGAGAGACAGACAAAAAGGCGTACGTGGGTGAGAGAGCTGTACATGTAGCGGCAATGAGAAATACCATATCTGAGAGGTTTTGGCACGACCTGGGCGTAATTTGACAGATTCCACTTCGCTGATCTGTTCGTGCTGCGCGTGCATTTAAGTTCACGAGGAAAAAAGCGGGACTCGACTTGGAAGTGAAAAAATAAACCTGGCACTCTAGCAACGTTAAACTCTGGCCCGCTGGCAGGCTTACTTGACCATCACGCGCCTCCGATGAGCACGGTTGGCTACGTACGGTGCGAAAGAAGTTCAGCGTACGTACGCTCACGTACGTCGCCCGGCAGAGGGATGCTCCTGCCACGGTGGTGTGACAAGGGAGGTCGCAGTTGAGACAGTGGCATTAACCACACGACCACGTCCGGTGAGGTCAAGTGTGGACGCTCCCAATTAATAATTTGTAAAGGTCTCGAACTGTCGCAGCCTCACGTGGGTTGTCTGGCGTCGCCCCCCTCGACGTGGAACTCTCTCCAATCCCTTTGCACATCCGCAACATCAAATGCACTCCGACTTTCAAGAAACACCTAAAGCCCTCCTCTATCTGCGTTGGGTCAGGGCTTTCGAGCAGCCATTAGCTTGGCTCCGCGCCTCTGAGTTTGTGACTTGCCTACAAAATCTGGGGCGTTATTAATGTCATCATCATTATTATTACACCAGGATGTTAACGAGGGCAGTGGCGTAGCTAGGATATTTTGCGCCCGGGGACGAACTATAAAATTGGCGCCCCCCCCCCGTTTAATCACGTACCAAAATGTAATTACATGACATGCAGGCTGTGTGTGGCGTGATATATAAACTTTTAGGTTGAGGTGTAGATTTGTGCACTAGTTTAAGTGCGCAGGTTCTGAAAGTGGCGGTCAATCTGGGGGCGACGCTGCTGCGCTGTGGTGCAAGGAATCGCCGGTCTTGCCGACGTTAGCCAATCAAGCACACACATGGGCAAAAATCTTTGATCATGCGATTTCATCGGGCGTGCGATTTCATCGGATGGCAGCGCCGTTTTTTCGCTCGTTACGTCCTTTGGCGTCCCCAAAGCGCTCCACGGCATCGGAGCTCCGCATTGAATTTGGGGGGGGGAAGTAAATGCTTAACAGGATTATAGGCGCCACTCATGTTGTCGTTTTAATAGGCAGCGTCTGAGATAGAGAGAGAGAGAGAGATGTAATACGCGCATTGCTCTGAACGGTTTTGTGGTATAGCGCTGGTGTGAAGTGGTTTAGCACTGGTTTAGCACGGGTTTAGCACGGGTTTAGCACGGGTTACATGGTTTAGCAGTGGGGTTACATGGTTTAGCACTGGTTTAGCACGGGTTACATGGTTTAGCAGTGGGGTTACGTGGTTTAGCACTGGTTTAGCATTGGTTTAACATTGGGGTTACGTGGTTTAGCACTGGTTTAGCATTGGTTTAACATTGGGGTTACGTGGTTTAGCACTGGATTAGCATTGGGGTTACATGGTTTAGCACTGGTTTAGCACGGGTTACATGGTGTAGCACTGGTTTAGCACTGGTTTAACATTGGGATTACGTGGTTTAGCACTGGTTTAGCACTGGTTTAGCACTGAAGTTTCGTGATTTAGCACTGGAGTTTCGTGGTTTAATACTGGTTTAGCACGAAGTTACGTGGTTTAGCACTGGGGTTACATGATTTAGCACTGGAGTTTCGTGGTGTAGCACTGGGGTTACATGATTTAGCACTGGAGTTTCGTGGTATGGCACTGGGGTTACGTGGTATGGCACTGGGGTCACGTGCCAAGGGGCTCGGAGAGGTTGGCGGTAACCTCCCGTGCTGTCACTTTGAATCCTTGGGGGGCATTATTTAAAGCGGCGCAGATATTTGCGAGGTTTACCCTGCTGCTGTTGGGATGGCCACGGTTGCACGTGTTGGTCAAATGGACCTGATGCACCACATTCAAGGCAGTGCCGAATTAAGCTAGTGCGGGGCCTGTAGCATATGACTCACACATCATACACTGGGAGTGTCATGCTGCCAGCTATGGCTGCAAGTTTGGTCATACGTGTTATGTATATCGTTTATTGTTCAATTTAAATCACAGTTCCTATGATTACTGTTGTTACATTGTTTTTATAGCTTTATTTTAGTGATTTGAAAACACATGGTTAATCTAAATTGTCTTATGGTTGTTGTTGTTGTTGGCTTGCACCACATTGTGATTTTTTCACACAGCGTTTTAATATTTTTTTGGGGGGGGGTATTTGCTGGTTTATTCCAGGATGTTTCTGTTATGCGTCATCGCTTTAAGATGTTTGTCTGTTCATATTTTGTTTGTTGCGGATGCACCCGACTCAAGAGCCGCATGGCTCACAGGGCTACACCTAATAAATGAAACTTGAATGTTACAAAGGGGCCCTAAATAAAACAAACACACAAATATTAAGACGCAAATTATTGACTTACATAGTAAAGTAATTGTATTTGTTCATTCGCTATACGGCCAGATAATACGACAAATCGCTAACCTTAAACACCCAGCCGTTCGTAAAAGTCTAAGGCAGTATAGTACTATCGTAATAGAGCAAGTGCAGAATCACTGAAGCGGAATTGATATCTTGAAAGCATTTAGGGGCCGTCCATAAATGACGTCACGCACCTGAGGGGTGGGGTCAGACATTTGTGACGATGTGTGACGAGGGGAGGGGGGGTTTGGGAAATGTGACGTCACATCAAAATGCGCAACTTTAAATAAATATAGACAACACGTTCTACTTAATTAAATAGACTTTTAATAAATGTGTTCTCCTACAACATCAGAGTGCAGCGGCACATTAAATACGCACTACAATGACAATAGTTTAAAGCGATTTGAAGCATATTTAAAAAAAAAATTGGGGGGGGGGGGCAGGGGGTCTGACTTTTTGTGACGCCGTGTGACGAAGGGGGGGGGGATCAAAAATCGTCCAAAATCGCGTGACGTCATTTATGGACGACCCTTTAGCGCGGGGCCCTTGAAAGTGCGGGGCCCGTTGCTACATATGTAGTTACTGTTGCTACTAGGATCATCCGGCACTGCTTCAAGGCGAGGCTTATTATGACCTGAATAAAACACATGACCCTGATAAAAAATATATAAAGTTACTCTCCCGTGTCATTTTATAAAAGCCGGCCAATGTGTGCCTCGTCAGTATTCACGACACGAGTACAGAACTTACACAATGACCGGTTGTGCGCGTTCATTTAACTTGAAATCGTTGAAGTGTAATTGAATTAGTAATTTTGTTTAGCTATTACTCACGTCACATTTACCGCACTGTAATTGCCATTGGAGGCTTGAGTGGTAAAGCAAGCGGCTTCTGCAGTCGGTTGAAGCGATTGACTCAGCCCATCATCATCATCATCATCTCCGAGTGAGATAAAATTAGCACCACTTTGTGTGGTGGTCAACAGTTGGTTGTCCTATGTGTAGACTCGCCCTCGCCATAGGAACGTGGAATTGCCACCAGTGGCTCTAGCGGGGCTGAAATTTAGGAGATCGAACACCAACCAATGGAAACGACTTCGACGCTACACAACAACAACAACAACATGATGAGTGTCCCGTGTGCTCCCAAACGGGGGCTATTGAACGCGCAACCACTTGTTTGATTTACAAGCCGATCAATATACTGCTGTGCCACCCAGCAGGAACACTCAACCATGATAATAACTGTAGCCACGAGAACACGAACTCGCTCTCTCTCTCTTGCAGTGCTAAGCTGTAGAAGCACCGAATTCAGCGTTAAAAAAAAACTGTTTTCAAAACACGCTTTGATGAAATGTACCGTACTAATAATGGAAGAACTCCATGACTCCAGGACGTGGACCCGAAGCTTGCCATAATGCAAGGGACCGTGGTGATTTGTAGCCAATGTCAGTTTACCGTGGACAATTAGAGCCAAGCAGAAACATAACATATACAAAATAATGTTTTAAAATATATGTTTTTAATTGTTTATGATAGAATATAGTATTGTCATCAGTATCACATAAGTATACCACGTTTGCAGTCGATAGCACATTGGGAAGTGAGTAAAAAATTAGAAGATTTGAGGCTACAACAACAACAGACAGAGTGAGTTCATAAAAAGCGTGTAATAAATTTCATTGGAGATAACGTTGTCGTGTGTAATGGTGAACACTTTGCCGGACTTGCAATCCCCAGGTCACCGGATAGATTCTACATCACGGCGTAGCGATTGAACCAATGGTGAGAGAACGGTACGGCACACTATCTGTGCAGCGATTCAATGACAGTCCAAAGTAAAATCTCGATTTAAAGCTTTCGTGACTGCAGGGATTCATCTTCTTGGTTCTTTCGGTAAAGTCACGTAGAAGGGAAATAATAAAATAATAAAAATTCTACATAAAATACAATTCTTTTATGTTTTATTTTTATTATAATAAATCATATTTTTAAATAATAACTTTATTTTATTATGTTTTATTTTTATTATAATAAATCATATTTTTAATAAATAATATTTTTATTATAAGAAAAATAAAACAAAATAATTTTATCTTTTTATTTCCCTTCTACGTGACTTTACCGAAAGAACCAAGAAGATGACAGCCCAAAGTTACTCACCCGACGTTCTGGACACGGCGTGCGTGACACGGCCAGTTAGGAAGTCAAACAAAGCCCTCTGGATTGGTACTTAACCAAGTGGATGGTCAAGGAAACCTTCGGGAAAGGGGGTGTGAGGGATATACACAAAGTTTGGGGGGAAGCGAGGGAGTTCGGGACGCTTGGAGTGAAGTGAATATTTGCTAACCCGCGTGTGTCTCGTGCTGGAAGGAATGAGGTCTCCTACCACTATTGAAGAGTGCTGTGTCGAGTGGCACTACAAATGCATTACATCTCTTCTGGGCTCGTCTGTGTTTAGCCAGCACAGGGGTCGGCATCCACAAGCACAATGAGAGCTATGTGAAAAACAAACAAACAAAAACATCGGTAAATATATAACAAACAAAAAAACTCAATATTTCAAGAGGGCCGCCATGCAATGCGAGTACGAGACAGACGGTGGTGGTCATCGATAAATGAACGTCACCAAAGAGATCCGGCGCCGCAGATTTCCGACTCGTGACCCAGCAGCACAAGAGCGGGGGGCAACAGAGTCGATGGGCAGGTGGAGCAAAGCGTGGGGTACCCCTCCCCCCGCGCCTCTCGCCCCCCTCGACCCCAGCGCTGTCCTGTGAGTGATTGGAACGCCGCGAACGAGGAGGACGCGCAGCGCCGGTCGTTTCAGGGCCACTCTGACCTCTTCCGCGACGTCTGGGCCAGCGTGGAAGAGGAGGCCAAGTCAGCCTCTATGAGTCGAGATGGATCCCGCTGTGACGAGAGGCCGTTCAGCCAGCGGTAGCGTGAGCTACTGCGAGGCTGCGCCTGAAACGGTTTTTGTTTTTATTCGCTTTCATGAAATAAAAAAAGGGAAATCGTACGGCACGGAGGAAATGTAGTTGGCAAAAATACCGCGCGCCTCCAATTAGCGCGGTTGGCTGCGTACGATGCAAAAGAAGTTCAACATACACACATAGGCTCACACAGAGGCCCATAGACTCACACATACACACATAGACTCACACAGAGACCCATAGACTCACACAGAGACCCATAGACTCACACAGACTCATAGACTCACACAGAGACACGATAGTCTCACAGACTCACACAGACACCCATAGACTCACACAGAGACACGATAGACTCACAGACTCACACAGACACCCATAGACTCACACAGAGACCCATAGTTTGTTGGCCGAACCTCCGATTATCACGGTTGGCTACGTACGGTGCGAAAGAGGTTCAACATACATACACATGTGTGTTTGAATGAATCAATAGTAGACCAGGAGCCTAAACAGTTTGGCAGGTGAACTCGTTTTTTGTTGTAATGGTCAACGGGGGCCCAGGAATACGTTGCAATATGTGATGGTAAAATTAAGAGAATTGGCTATTAGCTATGTATGTTCTATGTATGTTGAACTTCTTTCGCACCGTACGTATCCAACCATGCTCATCGGACGTGCGGGGGAAGGACACCAAAGTAAACACAAAGAGCGGTGCTGAAGAAATCACTTCGACAATCCAGATCAGGGGTTGGGGACGTTTTTTCTGCCAAGGGCCATTTGGATATTTTAACATAATTCGCGGGCCATACAAAATGATCAACTTAAACATTGGCCCGTTATATTTGGTCAAACATTTAATGAACTCGCCCCTTAATGCGATGGGCTGGAACTGCTTCTCTTTGGCGAGGCGTGTGATGTTAGCCGGTATTGACGATGTTGCTACTCGTGGACGCGGGGAGGGTTTGGGGACTGCGACCACCCCCCAACAAGTGAGGCCAGGAGATGTTGACTACCTCGCCTGGTATACAGGAGGTTCGTGGGTTCGATCCCGACCCTGACGCCTGCTGCTGATGTATATTTGGAGTTTGCGTGTCTCTCTCTCATCATCATCACGGTGGCTATGAGATGTTGACTACCTCGCCTCGTATGCACGAGGTCGTGGGTTCGATCCCGACCCTGACGCCTGCTGCTGTATATTTGGAGTTTGCGTGTCTCCCTCTCTCTCATCATCATCATCACGGTGGCTAAGAGATGTTAACTACCTTGCCTGGTCTACAGGAGGTCGTGGGTTCGATCCCGACCCTGACGCCTGCTGCTGTGTATTTGTAGTTTGCGTGTCTCTCTCTCATCATCATCATGGTGGCTAGGAGATGTTAACTACCTCGCCTGGTATGGAGGAAGTCGTGGGTTCGATCCCGACCCTGACGCCTGCTGCTGTATATATGTAGTTTGCGTGTCTCTCATCATCATCACGGTGGCTAGGATATGTTAACTACCTCGGTTGGTATGGAGGAAGTCGTGGGTTCGATCCCGACTCTGACGCCTGCTGCTGTATATTTGGAGTTTGCGTCTCTCTCTCGCAGTGGTCGCGTGGATTTTCTCCAGGTCCTCCGTTTTTTTAGAGCGGCGAAATCACCTCAATGATTTAATGATGCGACTCTCAATCCAGCGGTCGCCGGCTCGTACAGCGTGTGGATGATGGCATCCATCCAGCAGTGGATTGGCATGAATCTGAATACCGTAAAACGATACGGAACGCAAGAAGATCGATGAATTCCCGCAGTCACACCCTCTAGATCTCAGTTGGCTCTCGGACTGCATTTCATCATGAAGCCTTAAGAAGAGCCAACCTGTGAACAAAAACACATGCTGATGATCAATGGCCCACAGACATCACAACATTCAAGTACCGTCCGCATATTTACTCAACTGCCGCGTTAAACCACCGGAGATAAGAAGGCACAGGAGCAGCGCTGCAATACCGCGCTCACGTCCCCGCTGGCAGAAGGGCCTCCACTATCGAGGGTATTTGGCCTACTTGTCCACGCTGGCTAGACGTCTTGGAAGAGGCGGGCGTTAGGGGCCGTCCATAAATGACGTCACGCGATTTTGGACGATTTTTGACCCCCCCCCCCTTTGTCACACGGCGTCACAAAAAGTCAGACCCCCCCTCTCAAATATGACGTCACAAAGCTCTGCCCCCCCCCCCCA
>CM025623.2:2608534-2623715 GCA_014621495.2 Entosphenus tridentatus | reverse complement strand
CCCCCCCCCCCCCCCCCCCCCCCCCCCCCCCCCCCCCCCCCCGCCAATTTTAGAGTTAACGAGGGCCACTGCCCTCGTTAACTATAAATAATAATGATGATGTTGATGACATTAATAACGCCCCAGATTTTGTAGGCAAGTCACAAACTCAGAGGCGCGGAGCCAAGCTAATGGCTGGTCGAAAGCCCTGACCCAACGCAGATAGAGGAGGGCTTTAGGTGTTTCTTGAAAGTCGGAGTGCATTTGATGTTGCGGATGTGCAAAGGGATTGTAGAGAGTTCCACGTCGAGGGGGGCGACGCCAGACAACCCACGTGAGGCTGCGACAGTTCGAGACCTTTACAAATTATTAATTGGGAGCGTCCACACTTGACCTCACCGGACGTGGTCGTGTGGTTAATGCCACTGTCTCAACTGCGACCTCCCTTGTCACACCACCGTGGCAGGAGCATCCCTCTGCCGGGCGACGTACGTGAGCGTACGTACGCTGAACTTCTTTCGCACCGTACGTAGCCAACCGTGCTCATCGGAGGCGCGTGATGGTCAAGTAAGCCTGCCAGCGGGCCAGAGTTTAACGTTGCTAGAGTGCCAGGTTTATTTTTTCACTTCCAAGTCGAGTCCCGCTTTTTTCCTCGTGAACTTAAATGCACGCGCAGCACGAACAGATCTGTCAAATTATGCCCAGGTCGTGCCAAAACCTCTCAGATATGGGATTTCTTATGTACAGCTCTCTCACCCACGTACGCCTTTTTGTCTGTTTCTCAGTGTCGTTCATCCCTCCAGACGTGGCGTGATGTTAACTACCTCGCCCGGTATGCAGGAGGTCGTGGGTTCGATCCCGACCCTGGCGCCTGCTGCTGTATGTTTGGAGTTTGCGTGTCTCTCTATCTCTAACCATCATCACGATGGTCAGTAGATGTTAACTACGTCGCCTGGTATGCAGGAGGTCGTGGGTTCGATCTCGACCCTGACGCCTGCTGCTGTATGTTTGGAATTTGCGTGTCTCTCTCTCTCTCATCATCTTCAGGATGGCCAGTAGATGTTAACTACCTCGCCTGGTATGCAGGAGATCGTGGGTTCGATCCCGACCCTGGCGCCTGCTGCTGTATGTTTGGAGTTTGCGTGTCTCTCCCTCTCACCATCATCATCACGATGGCTAGGAGATGTTAACTACCTCGCCTGGTATACAGGAGGTCGTGGGTTCGATCCCGACCCTGACGCCTGCTGCTGTATTTTTGGAGTTTACTTGTCTCTCTCTCCGTGGTCGCGTGGATTTTTTCTGCCCGGGTCCTCCGGTTCTTCCCCCCGCATTTAGAAACGTGCATTGAGATTAAATTTTGATTATTTTGCCTGCTTTAAATGTCCAAATGATGGGCCGCTATGTTGAGCTATCATTTGTGGCCGGGTCGCTTCTGTAATGTAAATTCATACTTCAGTGGGCATTGCCTGCTAGGATGGGGATGGTTTAGTTTAATTTGTTTGTGTGATTATTTATCTTCCTTGTACTTTACACCACTATCAAGTTTGTGTAATTGTTTGTTGAAGTAACGTTCTGACCCGCCCCGACCGGACATACGTGAAAAAGAGCTAAATAGCTCATCGGATTCCTCCAACGTGTCGGCCTTTTGTTCCGTGCGATTTTTCCAGAGGCGGTGTTTTGTGATTCGTACGATGACAGTGGGATGTGCAATCCATGAACAGCAGTATCTTCTTCGGGGCACATTGTTATCTTACTTTTCAAAATCAAGCTCCATTTGTCAACAGCAATCCATTCTGCTCTCTCTCTCTCTGACGTCTTTATTTGCCCTAGATAAATATCCGAATCGGAATTTCTATTTTCCTGGAGCGATGCGATGAGCTATAAAGCAATTTTTTTCACAGCTCAAATGTACATCTAGACTGTATGGAGATCTACAGGATAGATGCGTTTTAACACGTAGGCTTTTGCGTGCAATAGTATTCATAATACAGGTTTTTTGGTTAGATTGCCTAAGTATGAATGTGTCGTAACCCTATGCTGGCAAGTCACCCGATGATGTTGGCTGATGTAATTACCAGCGAAACGTCGAGTACTCAAATTGTAAATGTTGTGGATTTACTCTCCAACTCCCCGCTGGGCTGAAGTAGTTACTAATCGGCGTTCTGTTTACGTGACAAATCCCTTACTAATTATAGTAATAGGTTTTTACCCGTTCAACTCATAGTGTAAACCCTAACTAATTGGCTGTGTCGGGTGGTGGCGGCCTTAACGGCACATTTATACTTACGCGATCTCACCCAAAAACAACCTCTGTTATGGATGACATTTGGTCGCGAAAGCGTCAAACTAAAGGCGCAGCCCCTGCAATAGCTTGCAGACGCCACTGCTAGAGGAAAGGGGACCTGCGCTCGAGAGCTGCTGCTGCTGCTGCATCGACTTGAGCGTATTTCGCCAACTTCCCACGTTGTGACTCGCTGCGGTGACTTCGTTGCCGCGTCTGGGTGGGCCGATGTGTTTGAAGCCGCGACCATCCACCCCGAGTTGGAGTCGAACCGGCGCCCGCTGGATCGCAGGTCCGGTGCGCTGCTCACAGTCGCTCCGCTGTGGAAGCGTGATGGACACATCAATAAAGCCCCGCGACTACTTCTAGATTTGAAGCTTTCGTGACTGCAAGGATTCATACTCTTAGTTCTTTCGGTAAAGTCACGTGGGTAAAAAATGAAATTAAAATTAATAAAAAAACAATAAAAATCACGACGTTTCGGAGGCAACACAAGTCTCTGTCATCAGGTGGGACCGTCACAGCCAGATTTGCTGCATCAAGTGATGCAGCAAATTTCATTTTTTACCTACGTGACTTTACCGAAAGAACTAAGAGTATGAATCCCCGCGACTACCTTTGCTCATCCGCTGCTGGATGAATGTCCTCCCCGCACAGCGTGTGGGCGGTTGCTGGGCAGGCGTGACCCCACTTATATTATCCGCTGCGATCGTCTTGGTGCATTCATCAACCCCTCAAGGAAGAACATTACGACGTCTGCGGCTTGAATATATATCTTTTTAATCATACATATTACACGTGCGTATATATAGCAGGGAAGAGAGACGTCTCGTGCGCTGTCATCGCTGTAATTTGCAACAAAGGAGAGATATATCAAATGAAGGATTAGCAAAGACGTGAAATTGAGCGTGGCTCCATGCCTCGATTGTGAGCGTGCCACGGTAGTTATTAGAGCTGCACACATCGCTCCCTCGCCCACGGCTCGCCTACGATTTCATCGTCCGCTCGACGCTAAAATTGCGCACTCGGACAAAGTCTCAAACCCCGCGGTCACGGGGCTTTCAGGCTCGAAACATTTCGGGTGAACGGCGCTCGCTCGCTCGCACACTCGCCACCGGTGAGAAATTACTGAGCACAAGGGCCCTCTCCATATATAAACGGTATTAAATAATTACATTTCCACTTGGATTCAGATCCAAGAGCTTCGTTCGGTCAAAGTGTATTGAATTTCAAGGCGTACAGGTTTTCACAGCCCAATATTATGATTCGTAATAGACTTTTGTTTTCAGGCCGTCTGGCTAAGCGATAGCCGTGTAGCCCGTCCACCGGCCGAGCCAGCCAGACGGATGAAACTGTCACACGGCTCGCAATCGGATGGCAATCGTTTGACAACGCGAACAATTGTGATTTTGTTTGAAGCTCGCTCGCCGCAAGGTTGAATTTAGCGGCGAGACACGCGGCGCTTCGCTTGCAACTGCGTCTTCTGACTTCTTGGTCCCGTGTCTTCATCGCTAAATTCGTTTGCGAGAATTGTTCCTTCAACTTTACCGCCGGGCGAGCTGAAACAATCATAATTGGCGCGTTGTTGTTTTTGTTGCTGTACGCTTGTACCGGGCGTGACACATTTTTAAAAAATATTTATTGTTATTCAGGCAAATGTGCGGGCCCGATACATCATGTCGTAATGCACGCACACACACACACCGTCAACATGAAGCCAACCACGTGATGAAAAGCTGCGGTGGGGTGTAGAAAGATGGGTGAAGCAGGCTCGCTGCCCCAAAGCAGACAAGGTGGGCCCTACCGAAAGGTGAAAGTGCAACTTTTTGTTATTGTTATAATAATAATAATGATGGGGAAGGGATGGCAAGAGGAGAGGGGGATGTAACCAAAGCACGCCTCACATCTCTATATATATAAAAGGGACATTTGTGATTATGTGTGTCTGTTCAAAATGTTTAGCATACTTCCCGACATGCAACAAACTTGAAATTTGCCATGTGGGTACTTTCCAGACTGTACACCATGCAAACATTATAAAAATACACTTTTTTATTTTTTTTGGGGGGGAGGGGCTCAATAATGCGTCTTTTTTTGCACGGCAAGTGAGCTGTGACGTCACATCTGTCACGTGACCCGCGCATGTGGAAGCGTAACGGAGTGTGCATGCTCATGTCACCCTCCCCCCCAACCCTCCGTGGGTAAAGTGAAATGCAAATGTGTTGCAGGTCTAAGGCGTTCTGCGCGCAGCATTGCTGCTTTATTATTTCAATCGTTTACTGCCGTACGCACCCTGAAAGTTGTGTGTGTCTGCAGCAAGTGTGTGTATGTGTACCTATGGACGCGCGTGTATGTGTGTGTGTAGGGGGGGAGCGGTAGTGTAGTGCTTAGCGCGCTACGCTACGAACCCGGCGACCTGAGTTCGATTATTTTAACCGGTCCTGGGCCACCCCTAGGTCGACTCAGCCTCAAACTAATACCTGGTGGTGTGTGTGAACATTGCCATTGGGGGGAGATAAAAGCAGCCGGGCGTGGTGCTGGCCACCCACCCCCTGGTGTGCCGTGCCGGCCTTCATAGGTGCTCGCTAACAGCACTTGCCCCCTACAGTCTCACAGGCTACACGGGGGATCTTTGTCTTTATCCTGTGTGTGGGGGGGGGCAGCGTCTGCGTAGCGATTCGCTCACTGCGCTACGAACCCGACGACCCGAGTTCGATTCCCGCTCACGGCCACCACCGGTGACGATTATTTGAACCGGTCCTGGGCCACCCCTAGGTCGACTCAGCCTCAAACGAGTAACTGGTGTTGTGTGTGAACGTCGGGCGTGGTGAATCCAAGTCCCGGGTAGTACAGCTAGTTGAGAATAAAATAAAAAACAATTAGGCGACCTCAACGAGCATTTTTTCTTTTTTAATCCTTTATATTAAGTTCACTTGCTTGCTTGCTTGCGCGCTTACGACCGTGCAAATCTTTCGGTCGTTTTTTAACCCACTTCCCGTGATCCAATCGAGCTGACATTTTGCACACAGACTCGTTGTGCGTGACAATTTATCTTCGTGAAAAATTTTTTCCCCAAAATTTAACACTTTTTAGGCATTTTTTTTATATTTAATTACTAATTGCTGACCCATAGGTGGCAGCCATCTCAAGCCAGAGGACGAGAGGACTCTAGCCGCCACGCATATAAAGGATTTATAGTGAAAAACTTTGTTTTTACGGGTTAATTTTTTAATCTTTCGCACCCTTCCGGAATCCGGCTCCACGTCTAATCTTGCCGTGGCGATGGCCTCCTTGGTCCTTGGTTGCCTGCCTCCCGACCCTCTGTCCCGCTAACTTGGTTGGCTGTGTCGGGTGGTGGAGGCTACCACGACATAACAGTTTGGTTTTGATCGTGATGCGTGGCACCGACTTATCCGAAGCGTTCGCTCTCAGAACGTCATTATTTTCGAGACTCATGACATTTTTACGATGCTCGTCGTTTATAATACCTTGAATGCATTTAGATGCATGTGTACTGTAAGTGCAAATCTTAATGGCATTTGCAGTGAACGTAATTTACAATGAAAACAGTACAGTACAGCGTGGTGGTGTTTAATTTGTATCCGTTTTATAAAGACCTAAATTATTGATGACATTAAAAAAAACTTGTATGGTTTATATCATTATTTAGATTATTGTACCATTCTAGATTTGAAACTTTCGTGACTGCAAGGATTCATATTCTTAGGTTTTTTCGGTATAGTCACGTAGGTAAAAAAATAAAATTAATAAACGTAAAATAAAAATAAAATAAAAATCACTCCTTTATTTTACTTTTATTAATAAAAAAAAATTACCTACCTGACTTTACCGAAAAAAGCTAAGAATATCAATATTGTACCATTATATTAATGTTATATTCTTTATATTATCTGTATCATATTATATTATTTACGATCCGCAGACTCATCGTTATGTCATTGGACGGACGTCCCACCGTTAATGCGGAGGGTATTGACTGCTTCTGTGGGGCCGTCCATAAATGACGTCACGCACCTAGGGGGGGGTGGTCAGAGATTTGTGACGCCCTGTGACGAAGGGGGGAAGGGGTCAAAAATCGTCAAAAATCGCGTGACGTCATTTATGGTACGGCCCCTATGTGGTGGGCAGCAGAGGGCAGTGTCGCGATCTCCATTGTTGGAGCGTACTTCCATGCTCCCCACGTCTGGTTCTCTCAGCCTGCACAATCCCGCACTGACCGGCGTGGTGAAGTATGGTCAAATGAGTCCCACATGACGCGCACGTTGCATGCGGCGTGCTCCCCTTCATCCAGCAGTGGATTAGTCGGTTGTGCCTTGCACGTGACGCATTGAATCGTGATCCAATGAGTCATTGGGTATTTGTAACGAAATTATATATACACACACACATACACAAGGGCCGTATTGAATTAAGCATTTGCGGTGCTGGATTAAGGAATCCCATTATGTTCGTAATTGTGGGGAGAATTTTAATTAAAACCTAGCAATCATTAACCTCGTGTGAATATTATGGCCTTCATCGCAATCATTTTTGTGGGGCGGGGGGGGTCCTTTGTTATTTAAAACAAATTACGCGATTGGTAAAATTCCTGCGATGAATACATTGTGTAACGAAATTAGTCATTTTTGTATTACTTTGGTATAAATACGTTAATTTCGATGAATATGTTGTTTTATTCTGACTTTGACACGGGGGGAGAGAGACACGGGGAGAGAGACACGGAGAGAGAGACACGGGGGGGAGAGACACGGGGAGAGAAGTGGGTGAGATGCCGCACAGAGAGTAGAGGCTGGCTATGTGTGGTGCGAAAGAAGTGCAACATACATATGACATACATACAACATACATATAACATACATGCAACATACATACAACATACATACAACATACATACAACATGCATACAACATACATACAACATACATACAACATACATATAACATACATATAACATACATACAACATAATATAACATATACACATTGAGGGAGGGAGAAAGTAGAAGAGGGGATATCGCTCCTCCATCGCTCCACCATCACTCCATCATCACTCCACCACCACTCCACCATCGCTCCACCATCACTCCACCATCACTCCACCATCACTCCATCACTCCACCATCACTCCACCATCACTCCACCATCACTCCATCACTCCACCATCACTCCACCATCACTCCTCCATCACTCCACCATCACTCCACCATCGCTCCACCATCGCTCCATCATCGCTCCACCATCACTCCACCACCACTCCACCATCACTCCACCATCACTCCACCATCACTCCATCATCACTCCTCCATCACTCCATCATCACTCCACCATCACTGCACGATCACTCCACCATCACTCCATCATCGCTCCTTCGCTCCACGTGACCATCGACCCGGCCAACAGCTCGCGTCCTTCCCGAGTCTGCCGAGACGTTTGAATACTCTTAGTTCTTTCGGTAAAGTCACGTAGGTAAAAAAAATGAAATTAAAATTTTATAAAAATAAAATAATGAAAATCACGACGTTTCCGAGGCGACACAAGTCTCCGTCATCAGGTGGGACCGTCACAGTCAGATTTGCTGCATCAAGGTGACTTGTGTTGCCTCCGAAACGTCGTGATTTTATTATTTTATTTTTATTAATTTTAATTTCATTTTTTACCTACGTGACTTTACCGAAAGAACTAAGAGTATGAATCCTTGCAGTCACGAAAGCTTCAAATCGAGACGTTTGAACGCCTCCTTGAACCCCGGGGGTCCGCGTGCGATCTCTACAACTCTGATCATCGTTCTGCCAATCCACGTGTCATTGAAAGCTGCGCGTCTCTCTGTGCTGCTTTGCGCACTTTTCAGTTTTTGTCCAAACAATGTGTTTTACTCCCATGTATTTGTCTCGTTCGTGACCGTGTTTCTGAACGAGACGAACGCACGTGCGTTGAACTTTTTTCGCAGACGTACTTCAGTCAAAGCGTGCTCGTGGGAGATACGGGGGAAGGACAACAAACTAGACACACAAAAAGGAGTCCTTAAAGAAACGAGTTTTCAAGCAGGTAGCATGCACATGGCAGAATAAAATGAATAGGTTTGTTCGTAAATAGAGCATTCCAGGGACACTTTGCCCTATATTTTGGATAGCCATTCGTCTTCTGGACAAATGTATACGTGTCATAATAAGACATCTGTCTGCTTTTCACAACCCAGTGACGTCTGCTGAAGGATTGTTACTCACCTATCAGAGCAGGAACGGATTTCTTTTCTCGCGTGAGTTGAATTTTAATGCCCGTGACTCATGTATAGGAGGACCAACCTCCTTTAAATCCAGTCGTGGGGTTTTCGATCATCCTCTCTCCGTATTGATGAGCACTTCCAAAATGCACGAACGCGAGATTTTCATTGTCTACTCTATACAAAACAATTGCACCCGTTCGCGCAAGATAAATCCGAGGCTTTTCACCTCATCTCCGAGGCATGTGGGTGTGTGTTTACACACGTTTAATTTAATTGAAGGATATTTCGCCAGATACGGACACGGTACGCCAGGTGATAATTGCATTTGTAATAGAGCCGTTTGGTTTTTGTGGGTTTTTTTTTCCTAAGACATCACAGCTACACACGTGCATACGCGCTCAAATTCCCTCGACTGATGAATGGGATATCGTGTGGGACAGCGGACAGTTCTTTGGCGCTAAACGCTAAGGAACCCAGCAACCAAAATTCCATTCCGGTTGCTATGCCTGGCCTAGGTGATGGGCGATATCTGAACAGGTCCTTGCAACTGCATATATATATACATTTGTATTGATTGATTTCTCGGCCAAAATACATAGCTTCGAATATATTCAGAACAATAATACGTTGAAAAAACTTTCAGGGAGGGGTAAAAACGATCAGAATTCCTTTTTTATACTGGAGGAGGAATCCGATGAGCTGTGAAGCCCTTTTCCACAGATGTCGAGACAGCGGTAGCATCGATGTGTTCGTGTCGGGCCTCCTCTAGGTCAACTCAGCCTCAGACAACATCACAACATGGATGTTTTTCTTGTTTTCCACGATGTATTTTACAAGCCTCTGAAACGAAAAAATAGATGATCAAATTATTTTTGGCTAAGCTGATGAGAGAAAAAAAATGGTCTCCCTCCACAACATCGTTAGCAGCAGGTGTGTGTGTGTGTGTACACTGCAGATGGTTTTAAAGTGAATATTCTGGATGGCAGACGCAGGTTTGACTAACGTGGAAGAGTAGGCCAAAATATACAGCTCCCTCTAGTCGAGGCCCCCTTCAATAACAGCAGTGGCGGCAGCGATCGATAGCAGCGCAGCACCTCTGCCACTACCTGCCCGTGCCCCTTTCGCGAATGAATATCGAGACAAATTAACAGACATCACGCTCGAAGAGCTTTTTTATTGTGCGAGATGAAAGAGAGAGGGGGTTTCAAAGTGCGTTGTTCTCGGTTCATTAAATGTAACCCGTTGTCGGGCTTTTGTCGTGGAAAATTGTGAGCGATAAAGGCGGCCGGCCGGCCGGCAGAAAAGTACGTGAAATTGCACTCGTATATCGCGCGCGAGGAACTTTACATTTGAAAACAGAAACAAAACAACAGATTTAATTATGCATCTGCTTTGATACCACGATCCACTGGAATATTTACTCCGTGTTTATAATATTCTGGACAAAGTGACCGGCACACTTTTGAAACCACTTAAATAGATTACGATTCAGAGGGTCTGACACGTGTTCGTAGTTTAAAATAGAAATCACTAAACCGTATTAACGTTAATTTACAGCCCCGTCTCAATCTACTGCTGGATGAACGAGGCTTATCTCATGCCATTGTCGGCCACAAGGCCCCACTTTGGCTTGCGTATTTCACGGCCCATTGTTTGTGTGTTTGTTGAATTTCTTTCGCACCGTAATGTAGCCCGACCATTCGCGAGGGAGATGCGGTGCGCATTGCCCCGTTCGTCAACTTGTTTGCTCGCGACTTTTGTTTTGCTCATTTTGTCTCGAGGACCTCGACTCTTGCAGCCTCATTCCTGCAAGGCGTTCTATCATCCGTCATTTACCGGCAAGTCCAAGGCTTGCTTTAATTGCCTCCGTCTGTTTGCGCTCGCGAAACATCGAACAGCTTGGAGAAACGCCGACATTGCGATGAAAGTCTTGATTTGAAGCTTTCGTGACCGCAGGAATCCATACTAGTTGGTTCTTTCGGTAAAGTCACGCAGGTAGAAAAATAAAATCAATCACCTGATGACGGACGCTTGTGTTGCGCCCGAAACGTCGTGATTTGTTTTGTTTTATACCTACGTGACTTTACCGAAAGAACCAAAGCGTATTGGGATGAAAGGATTTGCATTCTTAGGGTGCCTGCAGCTCAAAAGCACCCAACGCCTCCTCTCAACGCACTGCGTGGGCCTACAGCAGTTCAAGCCAAGGGGACCCCCCCCCCCCCCCCCCCGTGGCAGCTGTCCTGATGCAGCTCAAGATACATGCAGCACCTCCAACGCTTCAGAGGGTTTCCTCCCGTAATGTTGTAAATCTTCCTGCAAAAACATATCCCGCGGCAGAAGATCGGTGCTGGATGCGGCAGGCAGTCACATTTGCAAATGTGATCAGTACAGTGGTACCCCGGAGATCGAACTTAATTCGTTCCAGAAGGCCATTCCAACACCGATTTGTTCGAACACCGAATTAATTTTCCCCATAAGAATGAATGTGAATGACATTAATTGGTTCCAGACACAACAAATCTCTCATTATAAAGCATTTTTACGCGAAGTTTACAGTAATTACATGCATAAAATCATACAAACAACGCAATCAATAAATGTAGACATTGTGTATGGATAAAACCCCAAAAAATCCACTAAAATAAAGGAAATTAACGAAGAGTTAAGGAACGATGTTTTGCGGGTAACTGCACTGGGTGAGAGCTACATGTTAACTGAGCCTCTCACACGGTAAAACCTTTGTCTGGGCAAGCGTCATGCAAGCCGGCCATCCGTGTCTCAGCCGTACAGGTGCTTTCAAGTCGCGAATGCCCATTCGACCTCCGAATTTCGTTCGGTTTCTGGGGGAAAAAATGCTCGGAAATATCGTTCGAATACCGATTTGTTCGAGTTCTGGTGCGTTCTACTGTAATTTTGATGGGGGGCTGCTTTGTTCTTTGCTGCCTTGCACACGCTTGATAAATGAGACTTATACAATGCACATTAAATTATTGGTTCTTTCGGTAAAGTCACGTAGAAGGGAAACAATAAAATAAAAAATATATAAAACAATAAAATTCTCACGACGTTTCGACTGCCACACAAGCAACCATCATCAGGTGTGAAATCCACAACAAGAAAATTTGAAAAAAGTGACGTTTTTATTAATTATTTTCTTGTTTCCCTTCTACGTGACTTTACCGAAAGAACCAAGAATATGAATCCCTGCAGTCACGAAAGCTTTACATCAAAATGTAATGCGCATATTGTTGATTCGTCTTTAATGACCGGCTTACCCTTTTCTCTTTTGTGCACTCCTATCGTTTTCGATGTTTGTCCTGTTTTGCTGCTGCTGTTGTTGTTGTTGTTGTTTAACTCGCCCCACACTGGACATCTGTGAGAAGAGATCTTCGCAGCTTATCGGATTCCTCCTTCCTGCAGCCTAATTGAACATTCTGAAATGCAGCATCGGCCTGCGAATGTGTGCAGTCACTGAGTAGGAAGCATCGTTGCTACGTTGTAGAAGCGGGCGTGGCGGCCCGTTGGGAGTTTCTTCCAAATTAGGCCACTGGCTGCTTGTATATTCAAGCCGGCCCGCCAGGGTCTTATACCCGGGGTGAATTGCGTGAGCACGCGGATTGCTTGAGAAGGTTCTGCGCTGCGGACCGCACGAAGTGGCCCCTTCCGGAGAGGCGAGGAAGCGTGACGCAGCCTGCGGTGTCCCAGCCACCGCATGCCCTGAATCGCCCAACCCTGGCAACCGCATTCGAGTCACTTACTCAACGATGGTCAGTCCGTCTATTTTTTTTTTTTTACGATCAGTGGAAACAAGAAGATGCTCGGTGTATCCGGCACTTTTCTTCGTTCATCATTTCGTAATTTTTTTTATAACTTTGCTTTATGTAAACCCACACCTCTGGCTCACTCTCTCGGTCACTCTCTCGCTCACTCTCTCGTTCACTCTCTCGGTCACTCTCTCGGTCACTCTCTTGGTCACTCTCTCGGTCATTCTCTCGGTCACTCTCTCGTTCACTCTCTCGGTCACTCTCTCGGTCACTCTCTCGCTCACTCTCTCGCTCTCTCTCTCTCGGTCATTCTCTCGTTCACTCTCTCGCTCTCTCTTTCGGTCACTCTCTCGGTCACTCTCTCGCTCTCTCTCTCGGTCACTCTCTCGTTCACTCTCTCGCTCACTCTCTCGTTCACTCTCTCGTTCACTCTCTCGGTCACTCTCTCGCTCACTCTCTCGCTCTCTCTCGTTCTGCACGCAGCCCTTCTCGCAGTCTGACGGCCTCTGACGGGTAGCTCATAACTGCATGCAGAGCTCCCCGTCATCTGCCACCGAGCACACGGCCTTCTCCATCGCCCACTGCCCCTTGAAGGCCGGCACGGCGTGGGTCAGCCGCGCATGGCGGAACTCCAGCCACACCCTGGCTCCGACCAGAGCGCGGAAGATGCCCCCAGGCTGCTGGCCGGACGTTTCCCCTCCAGGGCCACCTTCCTCGCCCTGTAAATGGCGAGCTTGGCATAGCCTACGAGCACGTTGACCAGCCCCTGAAGATCCACTCTGATATCGCTACTTCCATGGTTGCTGTTCCTGTTGAACGGGCCTCATTGATTCCTCCACCCACGTTGATGACTCGGGTCTAGCAGACTGCCTGTTTCGCTTCATCTACCGCACCGCAGATCACAACACCACCCATGTACCTCATTCAACCACAACAAAGATCCCCTGTGTGGCCTTTACCAGACTGTTGGGGCAAGTCCTGTTAGCGAGCACCTATTAAGGCTGGAACAGCACACGAGTGGGTAGGTGTCCAACACCACGCCCGGCCGCCTTTGTCTCTCTAGTGGCGATGTTTACACACTGCGCGAGGTCCGCATTTGAGGCCGAGGCAACCTCGGGGAGCCCCAGGACCGGTTCAGATATTCGACAACGATGTTGGCCGTGAGTGAGAATCCAACTCGGGTCACCGGGTTGCGTAGCGCAGCGTAGCGCTAACCGCTACACTACCGCTCCCCCATGCTCACCTACTCGCTCACCCACCCACCCACGCACCCACTCACTCACCCACCCACTCACCACACTGCAGGTCATCTCAATTCTCTTCCTGCGTCATCCCTCGCATAGCTCGACGCTCGGAATTCAGAATATGTATTTATTAATTCCTTTCCCATCGTCTCTTTCCCCCGCGTTCTTGTAACATCGCTCAATCCAAGAAGACTGTAAACGCCGATCTGTCGCAACTTCAATGCAGCGGTCCTGTCCGCCACTGCCTGCCTGGCGTGTTAAGAGCTTTGCACTGCGCTCTGCAATCGAAATAGAAGAAGATAAAAATAACAAATCTCTACTTTGATATTCTTAAGTTTTTTCGGTAAAGTCACGTAGGTAAAAAATTTAAATTAATAAAATTAAAATTAAATTAAAATCACGACGTTTCGGAGGCAACACAAGCTTCCGTCTTCAGGTGGAACCGTCACAGCACGATAGCTGTATCAAGTAAGATACATCAATCATCAAGTAAGATACAGCAATCGTGCTGTGACGGTTCCACCTGAAGACGGAAGCTTGTGTTGCTTCGAAACGTCGTGATTTTTATTTTATTTTTATTTTACTTTTATAAATTTTAATTTTTTACCTACGTGACTTTAACGAAAAAACAAAGAATATCAATCCTTGCAGTCACGAAAGCTTCAAATCTAGAACTCTACTTTGATCTTTCTGCAGTAGTGCCCACGTGGTGTGTATCCCTCCACGTTTTTGGACTTGCGCATTTCCGAACAGAATATTATTCTAATACGCTGCGAGGCGGTTCTGCGTGACCTGTGCTTTCTTAGGTGGCAGCTCTGTGTCAGAGGGGGCTGCAATTCCGCAAGCGCTGATTTTGCATGAACACGCTGAGTGGGTTGACCCCGCCATGAAACGGCTGCCTCAACGAGGGCTAAATACAATATCCAACTCGATTGCTAGAGAGAGGCGGCTCAAAAAAAACAACATAAACCCCTTCTGTTAAACACGGAGTAGCAAGCTTTCGCGATAAATATTATCCATAATAGAGGTTTTTGGGCTAGATCGCGTAAATATATGAATGTGTCGTTATACCCGCCACCACCCGACACAGCCAATTATTAAGGTCTGTCACGTAAACAGAACGTGGCAATTCGTTACTCGTACAGCAAAACGGTAATTGTTGTGGATTTGCTCTCCAACACACCGTTTAGTGCTGTACTAGTGACGAATTGGCACGTTCTGTTTACGTGACAACCCTTACTAGTCGGCTGTGTCGGGTGGTGGTGGGTTGAACGACACGTTTATATTTACACGATCTAACCTAAAACACCTATATTATGGATAACCCCTTCTCTGTTCAAGCACAGAAATTCGAACAGTGATATTTGCACATCCTGATAACTGCATAAACGGCAATGCCCCTCCCCTCCCCGGTTTACGTCGAGGGATGCGTTCCTGGAAGACATTACGACGAATAATCGAAACGACGTGAATCGAAGCGGTTTTCAGGGTAGCGGTCGAGGTGGTGGTGGTGGTGGCAGAGGTCGCAACCGGGTACCCGATACCCGTACCCTACCCGATACCCGGCTACCCGTACCCGGCCGGGTACGGGTACGGGTAGGCCGTGAGTCACCGATGAGTAACCGTTTGTCACTCATTTCGGGTAGGGTACGGGTACGGGTAGCGTACGG
>CM025623.2:2546707-2558190 GCA_014621495.2 Entosphenus tridentatus | reverse complement strand
TGGTGAGATGTTAACTACCTCGCCTGGTATGCAGGAGGTCGTGGGTTCCTACCCGACCCTGACGCCTGCTGCTGTATATTTGGAGTTTGCGTGTCTCTCTCTCCCCGTGGTCACGTGGATTTTTCTCAGTCCTCAATTTTTTTCCCTCCGCATTTAGAATCAATGTCATGCATTTAGAGTATTTGGCTGCTGCTGCTGCTGTATTGGCAGTTGTGCACTGGCACAGATAACATAACCATGAATAACACTGTGATCTTAAAAACAAATATATAATAGGCAACGTTTCGGGCAATGGCCCTTTTTCATGTGCTGTGATCATTGCCCAACACGTAGCCTATTATATATTATTTTACATTTTAGGCCACAAGTGTTATTGACAAATGTGTTTGAGTTTCATTTTAGTAACACAAAGAAAAGTACCAATTTGAAAATCTCACGGGACCGTCGGAGTTATCAGCAGCTTGGGGGAGGCCTTCATCCAGCAGTGGATCGTGGCTGATGACGATGAATATTATACGGCACTAACATCTTTAGGCTCACCGGATGCATCCTGGCAGCATGCCCTACTTGAAACAAATTTGGCAAAAACTACGCTTAATGTTAAGATTACGGCAATTTCACCCAATTGGCTTGTTGAGAACATTCGGGATGCATTGCGGCAGACAGCGCACGCTACTGACGTCAACGCGCGCAGGCAATTTGAGAAAATAAAGCCAACCCGGTCATTTGTGTCCATCATTATGAACCTAATTTACACGCGTTAAAAACTACACGAGACGCTTGCGGGACATCGTTGGCACAACTACCCATTACTGTACGGCGCAATTGTCCGTCGGGGCAACTTGGCAGGATTGGCGTCGCACGGCAAAAGAAGTTTCTCAAGCAACGCCGGCTCTCAAAGCCAACGGTGTTTGCGCTGTACACCGAGGCACGGCTGCCATGCGTCCTCTCCCCAATGGTCATTTATTTAACCGGCGAAGAACACGGAACTCGCATTCACGGGTCCACTCCCGGTACAATAGAGGCTTGGGTCAACACGGGCGCACGCTAACTTCACGTCGCTAACTTCCTCTTGTGTTGCCCGGCCCGCTGGTGGTCCGAAGCAGATAAAATTTCCGGCTGAGTCACATAAATTATATCACAATTATATGAAATTAATTGGTTCACATGAGACTAATTGCAATTATATTTCTATTGTTATTGCAAGTCTAAGCTTTTTTGATGTGGTGTGTAGTAGGGTGGGTAGAATAATACGTAGTGTAATATTACATAAATATGCTAAAATTCCTCTTGATATGCAAATTATTTTGTCAAGGCGCTCTTCCTCCTCCCCCCTCCCAGCTTAAATAGACGTTCCAAGCCCAGGACGTGTCATTCAGACTCTGTCTTATCGACAGACCTGTTCTTCACCTGAGGACGGCTGCTTGCGTTGAGGCTGAAACGTCGTGAGAATTATTTTATTATGTTTTATTTTTATTATTTTATTATTTCCATTCTACGTGACTTTACCGAAAGAACCAAGAAGATGAATCCCTGCAGTCACGAAAGCTTGAAATCGAAATTTTTTTATGTTGTTTATTTGAATCTGAGATTGAGCCGAGATGGTATTTGGCGCGGGAATAATTTCACACGATTCCGGGACCCCTTCAGCTACTTGCCAGGAGCTTCCTTCAGCATGTGGAGCGAAACGTCGGACAACGGAATGCACATTGTGAAAGGTGCAAGGACATTTTTAAAGCCGTCAATAAGTTACAACGGTGAAATGCACCTTCATAACGGACGTTTAATATGCGCAGCAACAGTTGCGCAGAGCAGTTTTCAGCGCGAGCCAAAACTGAAAAACATCGATGGCATTCCACTTCTCAACCAAGAGCCACTTTGAATACAAAGGAGCTGTCCGCTGAAGAGATTTACAGTAAACAACGAGTTGGCCGTGCAGACCAAACATTCGTGTTGATACAAACCAATTCAGGCCATTGCTCATCACTCGGTCAAACTGGTTTTCTTTACAGTTGAACTTTGGGCCTTGTTTCCCATGAAATTTCTCAAGCAAACTGGAACCAGACCCATCCGGAGCAGACGCAGCCCAAAGCTGCCCGGCTTCCCAATGTGAGCACTTGGGTCCTTTTAAGAAGGGCCGGAGAGCCCAGAGCGTGAAGAATGACACCTCTCCCCGACCCCTCTCTGCGCCTCTGAGTTCGGGTGACCTCTGAACCGCTCGTAATGCCCCGGCACCCCGCCCTGCCACCGAGAACAATATGCTTGTCACGTGACAAAGTGAACAGTTGTGTGCTTAGAGATGGAACTCGGTGCATTAGGGGAGGGTCCTGTCAAACGTTGCCGCAGTATGGAGACGACAATTTGCTTGCGTAGAATCCCAAACTTGAGTCGTTTGTTTTTTTACATTTAATTGTTTTTATTACCGTAATTTACTTAGCCCCCCCACGCACCTCCAATTAGCACGGTTAGCTACATAGGGTGCGCAAGAAGTTGAACGTACATACTTGAAATCATTCAAGGTAGAAAAGAGGAGACCGATCATAGTTGGTGAAACTGTTCATCAGAAAAGATTTTTAAAAAACTCATCAGGCCCCATGGTGAAAAGTTCCATACGCCAAATCTCATTTTCGTGTTCCCTATTAAAAACATTTTTATTTTAAGGCCACATTGTTCTTGACAATCACTGGCCACCGATATCGGCCGTGGCTGGGAACAGAACTCAGGTTTCTGAATTCATAGCTCGGTGCGTTTCAACCACTGCGCCCAATGCTTACCGCAGACAATCAACTAATGCAGAAGTCAATTTAAAAAATACAACTCGATTTTCTGTCGGATGCATTATGGCCGTGGAATATGCTACGGTTCAAGAGCAATCACACTCAAAATGACCGCACATCAAATCCAATTTTCCCTTTAACACGATGACTGGGAAGGAATGGCTTTTTCGACCTCAGAGAGAGATGCAATGTTTGTGAGCTTATTAAATCTGACACCGTATTGAATGTCAAGGCAGTCTGCATAAATTGGATAGCAACCGACACTATTTGTAGTGGGGCCTCTTTCGAAATTAGCAGTACCCCCCGAGGGGGATTCACCGTACATCACAAACACGGTGGTAACCGTACATGGATAGCGATCGCTACACGGCTGGGGCTGCATTAGGCCACGGTTGTTTTTTTGAACAATTCTATTTCAATCCGTTTGCTCGTCCGTTATCTGCCGCGGTTTTTTTTTTTTGCGCACGAGCCAGCCCCGATTTGTCCTCATCCACTGCTGGATGAGAGCCGTCCGCCCCCCCCCCCCCCACCGACCCACCCCATCCCACGCCTTGCAGACTGCAATGGAAATGTAACCACACCTCACCAAATGCGGCCTGGTGAAGATGGACGGGGGAGTGCAGAACTTGCCCCTTCACTGCTCGCAATGCCTATTATCCCACCTGTCCTTTGTGCATAGTGGCCATCCCATCTAAGCACTATCCAAGCTTAACCCCGTATGTATGTTGAACTTCTTCTGCACCGTATGTAGGCAATCGTGCGAAAACAAACTAAACGCAAAAATAATTTCCAAGGAAATCCGTTTTCAATCTAGATGATTTACAAGTGCATAGCACTTGAGAATTCAGTCTTTAAACCGATTTCTTTTCACTTGCGTAGACTAGCTTTGTAAGATTGTGTGCCTTTTACATTATTTGCATTCCTTTGATGGCTCTATTTGTAAACGGGTTTTGTTCAATTTGTTTTCGTTAGCCGTTTGTTTAGGGTTGGGTTATTTTATGCAAAGCACTTGAGGCCTTGCGTAAATTCTCGGCGTGTAAAATTACGGGTCTCTGTGTGAACCTGTAGGTCTCTGTGCGAGTCTACGCGTCTCTGTGCGAGTCTATGTCTGTTGAACTTCTTTCGCACCGTACGTAGCCAACCATGCTCATCGGAGGTGTGGGGGAAAGACAATAAAGTAAACACGGAAAGCCTCGGTGCTGTGAGACTGCAAATGCCTGCGTGCCACCTGGACTCTAGAGTGCATTTTTTATTAAATCCTCCCCATGTCTGTGAACCTGTTTGACCGGTGCAAAAGGGCTCGTTCAGTTCCACCTCACAAACTCCCCTCTTAAACAACAGCGAAAGTACCTAATATGTTATTTTATGCAAAGGCTTTCATGACCAATATTATGATTCCGGATTAGTTTATTTCGTGCAGTAATATCAATCTATAACTCTTCGCCATCCGGACATAGCCAATCAAATTAAGTTGTAACGTCACTTTCCACATTTCTGTGTTGGATTAGTCACCAGTAAGTGATCTTTGGAAGTAATAAATTGTTCCTGTTATCCAAGCACTTTGCAAAGATAAGAGGGGCAACCACGGTGGGGAGATGTTAACCACCACGCCTGGTATGCAGGAGGTCGTGGGTTCGATCCCGAGCATGACGCCTGCTCTATATTTGGAGTTTGCGTGTCTCTCTCTCATCATCATCATCACGGTGGCTAAGAGATGTTAACTACCTCGCCTGGTATGCAGGTCGTGGGTTCGATCCCGACCCTGACGCCTGCTGTATATTTGGAGCTTGCGTGTCTTTTTCCCTGTGGTCATGTGGATTTTTCTCCAAGTCCTCCGGTTTTTCCCTCTACATTTAGAATCGACATGCGTTTTAGAGTATTTGCCTGTTATAAATGTCCACGCGATAAGCCACTTTGTTGAGTGGTCATTTGAGGCGAGGTCGCTTCTGAAAAAATACATTGGCTCAGTGGGCCTTACCTGGTCAATTTCAATAATTAAATATTTGTTACATTTGAGTTAAGGGATAATCCGGATGTAGCAGAAAATGCATCCTATTGTCCGTGTTAACCCCTTCAAGTAAACGGTGTAATTTTCCGCAAATAGGATCCACCAATAATACAGATTACCACGGCAAAGAGGAGGTTGACCGTTTCACTCATTTATATTTCCAGTGCTGCGTTTAACTGTGCGTCAACAAGCACGGTATTCGCAGTATTAATTCCAAAGATGACGGGAGACAATAACAGCTCCGTTGCGTGCATAAACACGTTGTAGTTTTTTTTTTGTAACCATAGCCGTCTGCGATTGAATGTCTTTCAGGACTCATTACCGTCTTGCGTATTTAAAGGCTAGTTTAGGGTTTCGCCACTGGTGAAAGACGGCCTCCCCATGTCCTGTGAGGAGCATTTGACCATACTTCACCACGCTGGTCAGTGCGGATTGGTGAAGGTGGAGTGGAGTACTACAGAACAAAAATGGATCCTCCGGCACTGCAATGTATTTACACCTGACTACGCATGTACGCTGAACTTCTTTCGCACCCTACGTAGCCGACCGTGCTAATCGGATCGGTGCGCATGTTGGTCACCGATCCAAGCAATTATGCAGGCTCAAACCTGCTTAGCTTTTGAGATCAGCTGCATTCTGAAATGGTGTTTTCCATCGGCAAACGGGAGGGGCCTGGGGTCCCTTCGAAGCAACGGGCTCCTTGGCACGCGTCCCAAGTGCCACTGAATATATCCGGCACACCCCACGACATCATATTGCAGCAGCAGCGGCGGCTGCCTTTCAATAATTTATACCGAAGCAATTGAGCAGAGTTATGTCATTAATAATTTAAGGCAAACTGATGGCAACAGAGGCATGTTAATTTATCAAAAGGAGGCATGCAGGGCCTGACCAATGTTTTACACAGTGACACAGACGTGTTACAAAAATGCCTGAGTTTCAATATGAATAGTAGGACAAAGGTAAAGGTGCTGCCCAGCAGTATCTTACTTATCCCCACTGCTCCACTAGAAACAGTTCTACAAAAGTCCACCATACAGGGTATTTGGTCTACTCTTCCATCCGCTGGCCAGAGGTCTCTGAAGAGGTGGCAACACCCACACTTTACCCCACCACTCACGGCATAGCCATCGACTAACTGCGATGCACCCATTTACACCGCTGGATGGACCGACGCGGGGGTTTGGGGGGGGGTGGATTATTTAAGAAGCTTTGCGTTGTCGCGGTGCACCCGGGCAGCATCTCGACAACACCAGCGATGGACAGGGAAGGTGAGAGCGCCGTCGTGGCGACAACGAAAGCCTTACCGATGGAGATCTCCTGTGCGAAGGCGAGCGAGATGAGCATGAGCGGCAGGCCGACCGTGATGAACTTGAGGAGGCGGTCGGCAGGCAGCTCGAGACGCAGGCCCTTGAACCTGGCGTCGGCCGAGTCCTTGAGCAGCGAGTCCGAGAAGATGTACTCTGCGGCGGCCGCCGCGATCGACATCGCTGGTGGTGCTGCAGCGGCAGGTAAGCGACAACGGGTGAGTTGCAGAGCGTCAACAATGGGCACAGCTCACAAGGGTTAGGTCCCCACCCTGATGCCTGTATATTTGGAGTTCGCAGGTCTATCTCTTCCCGTGGTCAAGTGGATTTTTTCTCCGGGTCCTCCGGTTTTTCCCTCCACATTTAGAATCAACATGCATTTAGGGTGCTTAGCTGCTACACATTTCCACGTAAGCCACTTCGTTGAGCTACCGTTTGTGGCCAGGTCGCTTCTGAAAAAGAGCTATATAGCTTAGTGGGCCTTATCTGGTAAAAAAAACATATGAAGTTTGTTTTAGTTTAGTTTACATGCCGTTGGTTCATGTAACCCGGGCTTCAGCCAGATTCAACACCGTGCGTATTGTTTCAATTATTTTAAAAATTGAATTATTACCCCCCCCCCACTCCCAAAATATAAGATGTAATCAAATGCAAAGAAAAGGAAATCGTTACATGCCTGACCACAACCATCCCCGTCAAATTCAATATGACAGACCGGGATATTAACGATCGTAGGAATATTTTTTTTCACAATCTCAAGCGTGCGGTAAACTCGAATGCAGCGTTCGTCATTGCAAGGCCCGTGGGCCACTGGCGGCCCCAGGTGGCCATAAGTGCGGCCCCCGAGAAATCACCTCCCATCATCATCATCATCATCCTGCTGCTGTCAAACCACAATGGTTTAAAATGTGTAGTGGCCCTCACACCGATGTCTTATCAGCAAAAGTGCCCCCCCTCTGAAAATTAGTGAAGAACACTGCCCTAACGCCTAACCGGAAATTGGTAAAACATATATTATTCCATTTTATGGCTGTTAAAACGCAATGGTGCGCATTTTATTATGTTTTTTTACTTAACTACAGCACTTTTACTCGGTGCCTTAGAGTCAAAATTATTTGTTTAGAGATTGTTTGTTTTTTTCGCTACTGAATTTGCACCCTAAAAATGCCATCCCAAGTCTCCTTCGCAAACAAAACCTCCCTCTTCAATGAACTCTGCAGACACATGCAGAGCCCTCTTGCGGGTCGTTGTGGTCATTGGACCATACTTCACCACGTTGTGTACATATAACCCATAAACACACGCCGTGGATACAAGATTTATCAGCATCTAAGTCTCGTAACGCTAAATCGTCCATGGTCAACAAAAACACATTGGACGCGCTACATTTTTCTTCACAAATGCCTAAGTGCTGCGGCTTGTCAAAACGTGCCTGGACCGCAGAGGATGATACATTGGAAGTGGGTTATTATTACTACAGTACAGGATGCCTACACTTAGAAAGAAACGTTACATTTACTGAGCTGCTATGCATATCATTCTGGACCCAAGTTGTTGAATCTGGATCGTGGTTACCAACGCTATCACTCAACTTTATTTTTGTTTACCATTTTTTTTTATCTTACCAGGTAAGGCCCACTAAGTTATGTAGCTCTTTTTCAGACGCCACAAATGATAGCTCAGCGAAGTGGCTTATCGCGTGGAAATTTAAAGCAGCCAAATACTCTAAACGCACATTTCTAAATGTGGAAGGAAAAATTGGAGGACTCGGGAGAAAAATCCACGTGACCATGGGGAGAACACACAAACTCCAAATAAACAGGTGTTAGGGTCGGCATCGAACTCACGGCTTCCTGTACACCAGGCAAGGTAGTTAACATCTCGCCACCGCACCGTCCACTAACTTACTCCACTATTTTCAACAGTACATAACAAAATTCCCCTCTGGGCTATATAGGCGAGCATGTAAAGCAGGGGTGGGGAACCTTTTTGCTGCCAAGGGCCATTTGGATATTTATAACATCATTCGCGGGCCATACAAATTTATCAACTTAAAAATTCGCCCGTTATATTTGGCCAAACATTTCATTAACTCACCCCTAATGTGATGGCTGGAACTGCTTCTCTTTGGCGAGGCGTGTGATGTTAGCTGGTATTGATGATGGTAGCTGCTATTGATGATGTTGCTGCTACTCGCAACTGCTTTTCCAGGTTTGCTCCGAGATTTATTGAATTTCGAGTCCCACCTGCGGTTGCCTTGGCAGGGCCACACCAAATGATTTCAGGGGCCTCATACGTCCCGCGGGCCGACGTTCCCCACCCCTGATGTAAAGGAACTGCAGTACAGTAGTACAGACGAAGGGCAGCATGTCTGATAAGATGCTAATCAGAGAATGCAGCTGTGTCATGGGTGTTGTGCGTGAAGTGGAACTGCATCTGGTGACGGTGTCATAAAAAACACGGGAACCGAAAGGCAAGATGAAGCCACTTCAACGTTCTAAGCTCTTAGTGGCTCAATGGACCATTTGACGGAGTTGTGGAGTTGCGAGGTGAAGAGGGATGGGAATTATGTGATGATGAATGGAGCTTAAGAAGGCATGGACCTGCCCTTGTGCTGAAATTAGGTTAAGCTTAAGAATTGCTCATTTACTGTACTGTTCATAGCAACAGTTGATTTACAACTGCAGCACGCAACACATATCAACAATCTTAATCAAGAGAACAACACATTGCTAAATAACCGTGTGCATTGTCGCAAGCACGTGTACTGCAGTACGACATGAAACTATCAGAGGAAGATTAACTTCGTCACGAAAGTACTATGCTCATGTATATACTCCTCGGGAATAAAATATATGCTCAAAACGTTCTGCCCTTACACCAATGATATATCATAAACATAAACTGTGATTCAAACGTTATTGGCCAACCAGCATTGCAACTCGGCGACTAATTTCATCGACAACATTAACGGCAGAATTATAACAATTTAACTATGTACATCTAAATCTTAATATTTACTGCAGCCTGCACCCCCTTTGCTTCTGAATCGTTAAAACAGTGTATACACCTAATAAATACACACAAAAGTTTGATGAAACAAAGTAGTTGCACTTCCAAGCCCGTGCTTAATTTGTTTTCGATTATTTACCTTCTAAAAAAATTTAATCTGGCCACGTCTCGCACCCCCAAAAAGGGGCATCTCTCGCACGCCCAGGTCAAGAAACCACTGATCTCAATCAACTCAAGCCTCCTATAAATCATGATTTGAAGCTAACACATTCCTGCGGAGGGAGCTGGTAGGAACGTTGGGTTGCTCGGTCAATGGCCAGGGTCAACGGCGGCGTGGTGTATTCCGCAAAAATGCCCGACTGAGGGCGGGCACAAGCCGGCGTGAGTAGGTTAAACGTTGAGTTTTATAAGGGCACAACGGGGTGATCAGCCCCTCCCCACCCAGCCCCACCCTCCCACCCCCCACCCAGCCCCACCCAGCCCCTCCCCACCCTCCCCACCCAGCCCATTCCATTCACCATTCCATCCCTTTTCCCATGGTGCGGCCACGGGTACAAACATTTTAACCTCCGGCAACAAGACTATGAAATTTACTCGATTACTTAAAGCCTCACAAAGTCTCACGACTGGTGTGTTTTTTTACAGGAGGGTATTGTGCGAAATTGGGATGCTTACTTAGCCACTGATATTAATGAATGTTCGTTTTCTTTTGGGAAGCAGCCGGATAACCTGGAGAAAAGCCCATCATCACGAATACGAGTGGACAATACAAATGTGTCTCTTTGGTTCTTTCGGTAAAGTCACGTAGAAATAAAAACTATTTTCACCAATAGCATACGACGTTTCGATTGCAACACAAGCAATCATCATCAGGTACAAATGAAAGATAAAACAAACCGAGTAAACCTTAATACCAATTTGTTTTTTACACGGACATCCACTCGGTTACCACCGACTACATTAACTTTGTCACATTTTGGAAGCTCAGCCGGTGTTGAGCCTGGCGAGTGACTGGATGGGAGGTATCCTGGGGCATACCCAGACATGGGAAATTTTGGGACAGTGAAGAGAGCCATAGCATCGTAATGGATTATTGAATCAATCTGTGCAGTACTTTTGAGTGTGACCTCCTGCGGTCTGCTTTAGAGTCGGTGTTCCTAAAGAATTCCCCAAACTTTCCACCAACATTTCAAGTTCACAACAAAAACGGAAGTGAATCAGCATCCCAAAGCAGCAGCAGGAGCGGTGAATTAACGAGTTTATGAGACTCTTCAAGTGCTTTACCCAGTAAATAAAGGACACCTGTATGAATTTAAACGTTATTATTGATAATTATTCATTTGAAATACATCCACTTCCAACTTACCCCCGATTGCTAGAGTACAATTACGCGAAAAAGTCGCTGTAACACATCATACACACACCTCAAGAGATCTATAGACGATCGCTATTCAACTTTTGACACCGACAACAATAAGAAATCGATCTGTCATGGAAACCAATAATCACCGATCATCCGGATTATAAGACGCACTCCTAACCCGTTCCTTCGACTGTATATTAACGCAATAATATTTTGACCAACTCAAGCGGTCTGAGTTGTCGGTGGCCTTCTTACTATTGCGAATGTCTCAAGAATAATAACGCAGTCATCACCACCATCCACCGTCTCTCACTTCCTTCCCTAAAAGCCAACAAAATGCCCCTTGCTGCTGCTACAGGACTAAGAAGCCCCATCAACTCCCCCACAATTGCCATCAAGACGACTTAAAACATCTCACCTTTATACAACACGGCGTCGCAAGAGCTGGATAAATCGTTAGATAATTAAAACAAATACTTAGCAAACAAATGTTTAAGCAGCTTTGCCGTTTCCCGATCGAAACGGGATCTATACAATTGGCGACCCAGCGAACGGTGAAGTCGATCATCATTCGGCCGGTAAAGTCACGTAGGTAGAAAACTAATCGATCACGACGTTTCGATCGCAACACAAGCAAGGAAGGGAACAACCACAACAACCACAACACAAAAACTGCTGAAGCAGACCGTGTCCCAGTTCGCCACCGTCAAAGTGTTTATAATATCGGGCCGTGAATGGGGTCTTTGTATCGATGCCGCCAAAAGTTGGGCAAAATGTTGCATCGATGAAGGTTGTTGTTGTTGCCCGTCAAGTTTGAAGCCATCGCAACGACATTGAGAACTTAGAACTTCGAACCCGCCCTCCACCCCAAAGAAACTTGAAACATTCTCAGCTTTAAACCACGACCCACATCGCCAATGACCAACGCGTTACAGTAACGCAAACACACCACCACAACAGTCGCCTTTTCACTGTACCGTACTGTGTGCTGACTGAACGCCGTGGACCCAGCGAAG
>CM025623.2:2481972-2506707 GCA_014621495.2 Entosphenus tridentatus | reverse complement strand
TTAGCGTGATGCCAACAAGTACACAAACTATTTTAGGTAATAAACAAACAAGATTTTCAATGCACACTCTTATTTGCACTCAAAAGTATTAAATTATTTTGACCCCGTAATTAATCGAATTTTACATGCTCAATAAAGTGAGTGGCTTTTCGCTAAGTTGAATTCTCTTTATGCAAACCACCCACTTTTATTGAGCGCTTACATTTTTATTAATTCCGCGGTCAAAAGCATGTATTTTCTACTTTTGAGTGCAGATGAAAGTGTGAATTGAAAATCTTTTTTCTTTTTATCTGTTCAGCACACTAGTTGCCCTGTAAGCTCGGTCACCGGGGCCTGAATCTAAGCCACACACCATTGACAAATTGTTATGTGAATCTGGCATTTGCCAGCCTTGTTTCGACTTGGTATAACATTACTTTCAGATGTTGTTATGTCAATCATTTACTCTGAGAAAATAAAGGCAAGTCAAGAAGAAACTTTCAAAAAGCATAAAATAACAATCACCTAGTCTTCCCATTTTTGGACAAATACCTGTTCAGCGTTGTCTGAATAATTTTGAATAACCCAAAAAATAGAGAAGCCACGACTTGTAATCTGTCTTGTACAATAGTGGCATTGGATACTTGAACCCGTTGGTACACAAAGAATATTTGATATATGTGTTTTTAGCATCGTGCATATCGGAGGTGTTTCAGAATTTACACTAAGAAACATGGGTAAACTGCTGTCAGTACACTGCTTTTAGAGAGCCACCCGCAAAGCAAGGGTTTGTGACGATACTTCACCCTGGTTAATATGGTATGGTGAAGGGCAGGGAGCATAGATGTATAGTATATCAACGAATTTTTTTTGTTATCCACAACATAGCTCCATGACTTGTTTTATCCATCGCAGTTGCCCATCAAAGCACTATCCAGGCTCAAACGTGCTTGGCGTTCGCGATTGGGATCATTATAGGGTTATTAAATCATTCTATTTTATTTAGTTTCAGTTATGTGGCCTTAAATAGACTTTTTGGCAAGTGCTGTGACCGACCACCTACGAAGGCCAGGACTGCACACGGGGGAGTGGGTGACCAACACCACGCCTTGCCGCCTCAACCACCCAGGTGCTCGTTTAAGGCCAAGGCGATCTAGGGGAGGCCCAGGACCTGTTCAGATATTTGCCACTTCTTTTTTGTGAGCGCGTATCGAACTCGGCTTGAAGGGCTCGTAGCTTAGTGCGCTGACCACTATGCCACCACTTTCCGCAGCCATTCCAATCGCACATGCACAGCCATATCCACCGCAATACTTTAGCACCGGTGGTTAAGAGAAGTGTCAATCTAGATTTGAAGCTTTCGTGACTGCAGGAATCCATACTCTTTGGTTCTTTCGGTAAAGTCACGTAGGCAGAAAAATAATAGATCACGACGTTTCGATCGCAACACAAGCAATCGTCTTCAGGCGGGACAACCACAGCAAGAAAAAAAACTGCTGAAGTATGGTAAAGTCACCTACGTCACCTACGTGACTTTACCGAGAGAATAAAAGAGTATAAGAGAAGTGTGTTTTAAATGTGAACCAAATATTGAGCTTCCATGATTTTCTTTGCATCCCAGTTTTTCGGAACTATCTCTTCACAGCATTTATCCTTTTCCAGAGTTGTGCAGTGATGGGTATTCGGTGGGTGTTGTCTAGTGTAATATATCAGGGGCGCTATATATAGGCTGACAAGCATGCTCTTTCATGTGCATGTGTGGCTCACTCCTTGCCGCTGTCATTCATACCAGCAGAGCTGTCTGCTGCTGCTGCCGCCTGCATTAGTGCATACTTGGCAGCATAAAATTGCACTGCTGGTAGGTGCGTCCCATGGGGTGGGGGTTGGGGGGTCTTGTGAAATCCATGCTAGGACACTGAGCCAGCGCCTCTCAAGGTCCTGGGTTCAATCCCCGATTCTGCATTCTGTTGAAAATGAATTGGATGATCGTCCCTGCCCATTTGCTTGAATGATTGGCTTAGCGAGGTGCTGCAGCAAACACTACAGAGAGCTGGTCTGTAACCTATCTGTGGAATTTGTTATGCTCTTGAATGACAGCCTCCCTGCTCCATACAGACCGAGTGAGTTTTTGTCACCATACTGAACCTCACTGGTCTGTATGTACGTAGAACTTCTTTCGCACAGTACGTAGCCAACCGTGCTCATCGGAGGTGTGGGAGAGTCATTGCCGGTTTGGTGAAGGTGTGGGGACATCGTAGAGAGCAGCATTGAATTTTGCTGCGCAGGCCTCTGCTGCTGCCTTCACGTAGCCCTGCAGCCTATTGTTGTACATGGTGGTCACTCCTTGGACATTTTCTCTTGCAAGTGTTAGATATTTTACGGGCTTGATTCGTCTCCGACGTGACAATTAACTTTACGGGAATTGGCTTGAAAGTGTTTTGGGACCCTTCGAGCATGAAAAATATATCTTAGGACCAATAATCGAATCTGTCCCCCAGAATCATTTGATTAAATGTAATTTGGATGATGCTGAGGATTCCACTAAAGGGTATCGAACCAAATAACACTAATCTCTGGAGCTATTAGGCAGCATGCAGTGCATTAGCAAGCAGAATATAAAGTGCAACCTTAATATCAATATACATTTGGATACGTACTGTACGGCTTTTGTATTGCTAAAATGTCGTTTCTTTGTGTTGATTAAAATACAATTTACCACTGTACGTCTGTCACCTTTATATATATTTATCTTGGTAGTCTCTGTAAACGCTACAAATCCTACTGCTACATTAAAACCAATTGGAGACTAAAAATAATGATTTGTATCTCTTGGGATATTGTAAAAAAAAACTAGCACTGATAGCTTGTGATCCAAATTGCAAATACCAAAAAGATAAACAACAACACAATCCAATGATGTCCAAGTGCATTTAATTACACCATGAATGTGCTCTTTGGTGTTCGAATGATATGGTTTAACGAGATTGAAAATAAATTCACGAGCAAAGGACAATGCATATCGTAGGGCAAATTGTTTTTGCCACGCAAAGTCAGGCCTTGAATTGCCCAGACCAGATTATTGAGAATATTTCGATATTGATGCGAATTCACCCAATACCTAACTGTCCAGCTGGCAAAACTGATCGAGGATTGTGGCGGTAGCATTAGAAATGGGCCTTCCTGTTTTTAGTTTAAGCTGTTTTTAAAGTGTAAGAAGTAGACATTTCGTATATTTTGTGTTTATGGACACCAACTATATGGTTTGATACGTGCTAAGCTGCCACGTGCCAAATTTTCATGTGTAATATTTTTTTGTCCAATGTTGATTAAGGCCTTTATATGCAAAAGAGCCATGCGAACACAATCTTTTCACGTTGGTTTTACAATAACTTAAGAGTACATATACTGTTCTATGTTGGGAATAATGTGCTGTCTTAGGTTTGCTATTTATACCTGATCTTTGGCTGAGCTTCGACTTGTATACAGATGCAGACTTTGAGACTGAAACCTTTCCTGAAACAAAGTGGTATTGTATCTTCTAATTTTGTTAAGGCTAGGGTACTATCTTTAATGTGTTACTTCAGTTATCAGGCTAACCATCCCACTGCTTGATATAATTCTAGCTCGTGACGACTTTGGAAAGGCCTTCATCCAGCAGTGGATTAATTATAGATCATGATGGTGGTGCCAGGAATTTGATTCAATATAGTATTGCACTAAATGCATTATACACCCGCAGGCAAAGTGGAGTATTAGCCAGAAAGTTAGCTTTATAAAAAATTGTATCTATTATATAAAAAATCCATGTGGTTTAGTGTTGGCAATCAACTTGTCGTGTCATCCTTGTATATTTCGTGCTATTAGAATTCATATCATGCACAGATGTATAGCATGTTGCAAGCTGATGGCGAGTGCGTATTTGTTTACATTACAAAATCCCTGTGTGGATTGGGAATTGTAAACGTGTTTGCGTCCAAATTTGAGAGATGTAAAATACATCTGACCATTCAGTTTGTCCGCAGATGAATATTTGTAGGGTAATTCATTCTTATGTTCACTGCTCAGTTGATTTGTTTAACGAAGAAGCCCTGTTGCATACGAATAGTAAGGGGTCACCAAGTGTTATTTACTGAACACATTGCTCCCATTAACGTTTTCCATCTGTGGTCATGACTGCTATGTCCATGTGCCTGCAACTAAAATGTTTTCTGTTTTAATTAAGTGGAAGTGGTGGTGGAAAAGCAAAATCCTGAGCTCCTCCAACAGTTGGTCTTTGGTGCAAACGACATTGGACAGCTGGCAAAGCAGTTCGTTGGTAATTCAGCTGTCGGAGCTGTGAACATTACTCGCCGCTTGACCTCATCGTTTAATGCCAGAACTTGCTCACTCTTTAGCCCCAACAAAGACCGAAATCTTTACAAAGCTTGCCGACCTTAAATATCCTCTCTCCCTTGTCCACTGTAATGGGGAATAAAAGGAAGAAAAATCTACTTAAATGTTTTTATTTAGATATTAAAATGACTATTCTTTGGGTCTTTCGGTAAAGTCACGTAGATAGGATCAAAGAAAATAACAAGTACTTTTTTGTTATTTTTGTTATTTTCTTTGAACCTATCCACGTGACTTTACCGAAAGACCCAAAGAATATGAATTCCTGCAGTCACGAAAGCTTTAAGTCAAGATTAAAATGACTGTTAAGGGGGCCGGGTGGTGGCAGCACATTGATTAGCACACTGTGCTATGTCCCAGCCTCGTCTAACACAAGTGTAGTAACATCGCTGGATGTCAACATGCTGGGTGCAGTGCCAGCTCGAGAGGGGCACGGCGTGCGGTGTAGCGACATGGCGGGATACCACAATGGTGTGGGTGTAGTACCAGTTCTAGAGGGGCCCGGTGAACGCTGACTAAAGCGCTAGATGGAACCACGCTTTACGTGTATTGCCCAACCCTACAGGACGGTGTGTGGGTGCCGGTCAAAGGATGAGGTTATGTTAGGCCATGGCACTCTGGTTGACCCAGGAGGACACGTGACCAGTTCAGTTGACGAAGGGGCCCCAAGAGAGGACTAGGGGTGGTCACATGATTTGGACCCAGATCCTTCCCGAGGATTCTGGAAGGTGGACTTGGCCAAGGGTGGAGCCGGCCACGCCGCAGAGAATCTCAGCCGGGTCCCGAGAGGGACCAGGGTTGTTGTTCATCCTGGAAGAAACCCTTCGTCAACGTTCTCCATTCAACGAGTCTCCAACACGTGGACCCGGGCCGAAGCTGTTGGTCCCGGTCTGGAGTAGCAGTTACGTTGTAACTAGTGTAGTTAGCCTGGTGGTCACCACCATAGGTTGTTATTCTGTTAAGGGGAAAGTTACCCCACGTGTTGGAACTGAATATATGTGTTGCCTCCCAGTCTACATCTGCGACTCGGTTGAACCCATTACACAAGTATTGAATAATGTCAGAACCAGTCCTGGGCCTCCCCTGTTCATGGACCTGCACTGAACAGCGTCGTGAATTACGGTCAAACAACTCGATGGAAAGATATGGGGAGGCCTTTTTATGTACGTATGTTGAACTTCTTTCGTGTACCGTTCTTTGCCAACCGTGCTAATCGAAGGTGCGGCCTTCATGCTGCAGTGGGTGGATTGACAGATGGGCCAATAAATGTTGATGATAATCTATTTGGTTAATTATACCATTGTTTAAAACATGTTTCATAATCGTCTTTTTTTTTTGTTGCAGGCTTTTGTAAAAGACATTCATGAAGACTCGCTGACAGTCACATTTGAAAACAGGTGGGTGAAACTCCAGCAAGCCACTCATATACGAGTCAGTTGTCAGGCTGTTTTATTCCCCTGATTCTCAAATCAGTTCCATTTCGTTTCATCCGGAGCTCTGATGAATCATACAGAGAGCAATGTACCTGCATTTCCAATGAGATAGGATCTCTGTGTAATGGCTTCTCATGATCCCCCTCTGTGAATTCAACATTGGTGGCTCTGAAAAAATTACGTTTGCCCTTGGGCCTAACATCCAGGTCATTAATTCTGGCCTTGATCTCGCCATTCAAAAAGTCACAATCAGTAGATACCGCATCTCTCGATGATCTTTCGTTTTTTTTGTCAAATCCACCGCTGGACGTGCATCTTCGTGGTTAAAATCCATCAGGCCTCCATGGTTAATGCTGCAGGTTTTTTAAATGGAAAATACACACCGTCTGATGCACATCGGACCTTGGGGGATCACATGGCGGTCATTCAAAAAGAGTAGGCCATGGTGTGCCGGTGTCACGATTCAAGTTTGCCCAATTACATTTAAAAAAATTACTGAATCTGGATTACACATAGCAACATCGCCCGCTGCTGTGAAACTGCTGCCGACTGCAAAACGCAACACCTCCGCAACGAGAAGGCTGCAGCACACCAAGTGTGCTAAGTTACGTAAGCGTGACTGACTAGCTATAATCATCAGCAATGATCGACACCGCTGTGTGAGAACTCGTGCACATGGCATAATCATCATCGCTCCGTCGCTGCGAGCGATGGGCTGTCTCTCGGGCACCGGATACCGATCCAACGTTCGCGAGTGAAAATGTATTCTCACGAGCGCCGTTTGGTGCACGTGCCGTGGGCGTATGAAACGCGGTGTTTCAATTGGAGCGTCGTTCCGTGTCCTGACGGCCACGTCAGACGGGCATCCCAGCGTGTCCTCACGAGGTCCATTCATGTGCTAGCATATTAGAGTCGTAGCTGCCCCTCGTCTATCATGTGACGTCAACCGGCCGGATGCTATTTTTAACCCTGTCAGGGTCATAATGGGTATTCGCCACCTGCGTGTATGCATGTGCCCTTTTCCCTTTCCCCTTTCTGCGCTTCTGAACATGTCTGGCTTTGCTTAACTCTCGGCTCGAAAACAAAAATGGTAATTTCTTGAACACGTTACTTCATTCACAGCAGAAACCAATGGGCAGATTGTTGTCTTGTCAAAAGTACAGTGTGCATGGTTTGTATATGCACTGTCACTATATCTACACGATTGGCATTTTTTATTTGATGAAATTACTTGTGGTGAGTTCAGCTCGCTTGCCAGAACGAGAGATGGATGTTTGCATCAAAGAACCGCGATGGCTTGCTAGAGAGTCCTTAATCCGCACCTCCAATTAGCACGGTTGGCTACATACCGTGAAAAATAAGTTCTATATGCATATAGCCTGGCCGATAATAAAAGCAACTATGTATTTGGTTTTGCTGCGACTGACGTAACAGTTTAATGGAACTGCCCCCAACATGCGTGTGCTTAGGCTTGATTACAAAACAATAAAATGTGATGTATTTTTTCACGTTTCTTTAATGTGCTTTGAGCTCTTGTTATCACCATCTGTATTCCCATTTCGCTGTCGGGAGCCGTGACTTGAAGCGCGGGCAAGTGGTAGTGGTGGAATTTTCTCGGTCAGCAGAGCTCCGCATCGTGTTGGGAAATGACCCTGAAAGATGACCCCGTTAAACTACTTCTGGAGTCATTTGCCGGTGCTTTAAACGGCATATGACTGCAGAGCTGGTATCGGTTGGCCGTGTTCGAGCCGCCGGTGGAAATCCCTCATTCCCACGGTGGGGTGGTGGGGGAGCCCAACTCTCCATAGGACGACCGCTATCGACTCCCCAACAAACGCAGAGAGATGCTAGGTGGAGTTGACTGCGCGGCTGGCGAGACTCGCAGTCTTAACCACGTAGGCCGAGTCGACCGTTGACCGGGGATTTGACCTCGCAAACTTCCTTTGGTCACGAGGGAACCACGCTGACCAGCCGGATGTCCGCGAAAGATAGGTGGTGTAAGAGTTGTTATAATAATAATGTTCCCTGCGACCTTGATTGGTAGGCCAAGCAGCTTTTGTGCCGGGTTGGTGGGAAAATTGGCCTCATACAGCACAAGCCTTTCCGCTGTATGATATTGAGACACGGCTTGTAATAGTATTGGAAATTATAGAGTGGATAAGCTGCACCAGGTCCTGTTATCCAAATTATCAGGTGAAATTATTTCGTGTGACTTAGCATATAATCCACTTCATTCATTAAGATTGATGTGGAATGGCCTAGAAGTTGTCCAGACAAACAGGCAAACAAAATGCAACACTTATATAGAGAGATTAGCCACTTGTTTTGTCGATTGGTTGCTACCTGCCCCAGGCCTGAAAATGTCCCTTCAGGTTTAAACATTAGCTTACTCAAGCACTCTAGCTGACAATGCAAGTCAACAGCCAGAAAAGGACATGTGCAGACCACATATGATGATGATGATGATAATATAAATAATATAACAGGAATCCTAACATGTTTTGCATGCCTAGATGGGTGTCACACAGAATCAGAATATTTATATTGCAGGAGGAATCCAATGTGCTATTAAGCTCTTTATCACAGATGTCCAGTCGGGGCAGATACGAACGTTACAACAACAAACAATGCAAAAACTTGATATGAGTGCGAAATACAAGATGACCCCTTTGACCAACAGCGTGGGTAGGCCTTAATCCAGCAGCGGATTGACAAAAATCTGGAACGACCTATGTGCACATGATTAATTGCTCATGTGACGCCGTGCCTTGCAGTTGGCAGCCAGAGAGGCAGATCCCATTCCAGGACGTGCGGCTGCCTCCTCCCGATGACTGTGGCAAGGTCATCACCGAGGGGGATGAAGTGGAGGTGAGGAAAACCCCTCAAACTGTGGCCATCCCATCGAGCACATCCCCAAGTCACCACTGATGTTTTGACTGCTATGTTCGCGATTGATGGTTGAGTCCGAGCCGGTTTTGCAATATGCTTAGAGCGGTTTCTTTGCAGCGAATTCCTGATGGACTGAAACTCGTAAGAGTGTGCAATAGTAAATGTTCAGACTTGATGTCGATGCTATCGTGGCGATCATCATAACTCGCCCATCACGATCTCTATCATCACTGCCTCCACTATCACACTGCTGTTGTTGTCACTTCAGTCGTGACCTGTCGTATCTCATCGACCACGCCGGTCGCTATCGCAGCTTCCATCCTCACCATCAAGAGTCCTCCATCTTCACCAACCTCCATCTTCACCAACCTCTATCATCACTGCCACCCCCCATAAAGCCATTGGGGCCGAGGGCAGTTAGCCAAACGCTTATTAAAAGCCGCCGCAGCGTACGAGGGGGCGGCGTGGCCAGCACCATGCGCTGCCACCTTTGTAGTCTCCAGTGCTGATGTTTGCACATCGCACCGGATTCTTAATTTAAGGCCGAGTCGATCTTGGAGAAGCCCAAGACTCCTTGTGCTTTGGTAGGCAGTGATGTTTGCCGTGGCCAAAAAAACAATTTGGGTCACTGGGTTCATATAAACCCACAGCGCCACCGCTTCCCACACCGCCGCTATGACCCCTGTCATGTGCCCTATTTAAGTCCATTGCGGTCCCTAAAATTACAGTACTTTTGCAGGGAATTGTTAAAGTGCCGCATCTGCAGTGAGAGTGGATATTGTATGAGACAATATGCTCAATTTTGGTCTGCATCATGGCTAGATTTTAAAACTAACTTGTGATAAATCTATTAGAAAAAAATAGCTTTTAATAAAGTAATTATCTGTTTTGTATTAGAAAACATTATCTTGCTGGGTTCGGAAATAAACAGAATTTATTTTGAGATTTTGGAATTTACCTGCAGAGCGGCCACTTGAGAAGATGCGGTGATTTTTGTGTTTTGTTCTGTTATGGTTGCCGAGCACCGGCACCAAGTCCTAAAATTCCACATGGCCAGCCGCAAAACGGCGGCAGCGTTCCACACATTTGTGAACGCGCTCACGATTTTGCTTTCGCACCCTCGCAGGTGTTCTCCAGAGCCAACGAGAATGAGCCGTGCGGGTGGTGGCTGGCGCGCGTGCGGATGATGAAGGGCGAGGTAAGGACTTGGTGGAATCCGCCTCCTGGCGTGGTGTGAATGTGAGCATCGAGTGCGAAAACCGCTTTTGCTGATGTTTTTTTATTCGATTCAACTTTCAGTCGATGGCCGAAATTGAACTCGCGCGGCTTGGGATTGGTGCAGTTTCACGAACCACTGCACCATCACTCTCGCTGCTTACCTTTTCACACCCTTCTTTCTGCCACTAAGTGGCGGTGATGTCACCACGTCGTTTGTGCCAAGCTAGGTGCACTTTGAGGCCACGTGAAGTGTAGGAGGCTCGCTGACAGGAGATGACGGGACAGACCCAGGTGTTCTGGGTTAACTGCCTGAGATGACTGATAGATGCATCACCTGTGCTCCCCATGATGCCAACTCACAATATACACACACAAGTCTTGTTTATTGTTTGTGGTGCATCCTAGACTTGAAGTAGGCAATGGGAAGACCACATTCAACTCCTGCTGCCCCAGAGTATGGCACAAATCAAAAATGCCTCGGACCTGTCTGCACAATAGAGCTTGATGATTGAAGTTTTACTAGCTTTAAATGCTTCAAGAAAGGCCACTGCATGTATTAATTTACTAAAAATGAAAGGACTTTAGTTACAATAAAATCCCCTCTTGGCCAATAGGCCTCCAGAAAAGCCATCGGGCTAGAACAAAAATGTGTTCACTCCTGTTCACTTTCGTAAACCTATTTAAGCAAAACCCTCCGATTCGGAGTTTTCATTTCAATAATCTTCATATAGTAGGCATTGTCCGGTCGGTGAGGGTTCGCGACTGCAATGTCGTATGTGTTGACCACTGTGACGCAGGGCGGTTAATGCAGGGAAACTCGATGGGTGGCAGAGTGCAGTGTAGCAAAAACCCATAGTGCGTACTGTACTTCTGTGCTCAAACATCTACGCTTCCCATACTGACCAACCTGGTGAAGTATGGACATGTTAACCTCTGACCTGCGTCCAGCAGTCTATTGACAAAGGGCACGTACAAAGCAGGGCAGCGCGGTTCATCATTGTGCAGTCATTAGAAGCGTTTCGGCGTTGGAAAAAAAAATCAATCGGTGTTTTTCGGCGCGTGTCCTGACTTGCACCTCCGCGGCTTTAGAGCGTCGGTGATGTGTCCGGTGCATATTTCCTTCACCGCGGATAGCTCTGCCCTATGGAAGGTCAATGCGCAACTGTCATTATCGTCGCCATAATCCTCACCGTCATATACATCCTCGTCATTGTCTTGTCATTTTATTTGCTGTTGAGCAACGTATTCTTTGTGTAGCCTCCACCTTGCTTGTTGGGAACTTCTTGATGCATTTCCTCTACCGGCTTTGTATAAAAAGGTGAAGGCGCGGCCCTCCAATTACTCGCACCGACCTACTGCTGGTGGAAGCCTCTCCAATAGACGGAGGTTGAGAGAGCCCCTCTCTAGAGCAGTGGTTCTTAACCTTTAATGCAGCCTTGCACCCCTTTGGTTCTCAATCGTAGTAAAAAAAGTATAATGTTCATATATATGTGTGATTAAACAAAGTAAGTTGTACTTATGTGCCGTACCTAATTTGTGTTTTCGATTATTTACCTTCTAAAAAAATCTGGCCACGTCTCGTACCCCCAGAGGATACTTGCACACCAGGCTAAGAGCCGCTGCTCTAGAGGGTATTTTTGGCCTTCCCTTCCATGCTGGCTGGACTACCCGAACGTTGTCACACCCCCCCCCCGCACCACCACTCGTGATTTGTGAAACTTGCCGCTTGTTTCAACTGCCGCCGCCGCCACCAGGAGATCGAATCGAACTCGCGACCTCTGTGTCGTGAGTCCGGTGTGCCGACCATTACACCGCGGCAGCAGCAGCATCCTCTCTACACACGAATGTCTGTGGTAGAACAAAAATAATAATATTCTACGTTCACCTGCGTGGTTTATTTATGCGTTAAACCTTTTTATCACTCGATTTGTTATTCAATAGCGGTGACATGGATACATATATATGACTATATTCGGTTGCCGTGTGTGCATGTGTAACTGTATATAAATGTACGTATTATAAATGCTATCGAGGTGTGTGCGTGTATCTACTTGTATATACACGCACACACCTCGATAGAATGGTCGCCATTCCATTCTTTCTCTCAAATGAAAGCTGGGTGCTGTTTCTTGGAACGAGTAAAACTCCAAAGCATTAATGGTCGTGCAGCTCCCCCACCCCCCGCAGCTCCTCCACCCTGGGTGTTCAGGTTGTACCACTCGTTGCTCTGCGCGAAGTTCGACGTTTCGCTCCACCTGCTGGGGGCTTCTTAATTGCGAACAAATCACTCGGGCACGACCCAAAAGCACATCGAAGGGCTGTACAGCACAGCTGAGAACCTACGCAGCAGTATTAAGAGCTGTGATGTAACTTGATTTAAAGAGGCCCATTAATACACCTTGTCCTCAATAAATGGGTTAATCAATGCGGTTCCGTGTGAATTAGCCACGTGGCCAATGAACGCATGCCGCCGTTTGCGTCATACTGCTTAGGGGGACTATTCCAAAGAGTGTTGTACAGCGGTGCAGGTTTGTTAAACACCCACGAGCCTGTAGGACTCAGACCGAGGGTCAAACATTACAAGTACGGCAGAATTGTTAGCAGCTAAGTTTGCAATTCCACCGTGATTGCGATTCATTACGATTGACACCTGTCTAATATTGATTGACCCCCGGGGTCTGATGGTGGTGACGCCATGCTTTGATGTGACGCACTCAGAGCAAAGTCGTGTGCCAGCCACTTGTCTCTGTGCTGCTTATTGTTTACAGCCTCGAGCCTGGCCCCTAGTCGTCGATGTTATTGATTTCGGCAGAGCACGAGCGTTTTTGTTTCGCATATTTGTTTCTTAAATTTCATTTTGAGGGTCCGAGCCGGAAGAGGCTCCAACATTGTGTAAAACTGGCGGGTGGAAATTTCCTTGCCAGCTCGCCAGCCTTGTTAACTACTGAGTTAGCCATTTAAGCTTTGCCTAACTAGGTAATTTTCTGGCAGATTAATTGCACCGTTAGACGAGGGGAGTGTTTATCGAACGCCAGGCCTCTTGGCAATCCTTCCGTGATGGCTTGTCGGTGTCCACAAACATAGTGTTATGCAGCGGTGTCACTTAAACGTGAATGGGGAAAACGTTGGCAATTCTCAATAAGTGGCACACTGGTGGGGGGGGGGGGGCGGAGGCGTCGCGGTGGGAGGGGTCGCAAGGAGGGAGTTTGAAAAAACCACTGGACTGGCGCAACTTGCAATTGTTAGACCATCCACGTCTGTGCTCGCGCCGTGTGGTCGAAGAAACTCTGGTGTCATTCCCGTCGTGACGTTAAAGCGCGCTGTCGTGTGGCCGCCACCGCCGCTTCTTCCTGTGCAGTTTTACGTGATCGAGTACGCGGCCTGCGACGCGACGTACAACGAGATCGTGACAGTGGAGCGCCTCAGGCCCGTGAACCCCAACAAACCCGTGGGCAAGAACAGCTTCCGCAAGTTCAGCATCCCTGTGCCGGAGGACTTGCGGCAAGCGTGAGTGGAAAAGAAAAAAAACAACGCACGTCGCGAAAGACGCGAACCCATTTTGTTTTGCTCCGTGTTTGTCTTTTTTGGTTATGTCACTTGGTGTAGGTAGTGTCATACAAAAAACATTGTCATTTAACCGTCAACCACCTGATAAGATTGTAACGTTTACCGATGTATTGATCAAATTTTGGCCGATAAAGCTCCTCAACCGGTGGATTAAGACTTTTCACGACTGAATTGATATCGGTGTACCGGTGACCTTTCCCTCACTGCTTTGAGCTTAATCAGGTGATGTGCCCGGAAATCGAGTGCTTTGTAAGAAGTCTACGTGAGTTTTGCTCTTTTCACTATCATCAGCTGTGGTCCTGCCACCGTTAGACTAAGGCATCCCCCACACTGTTACCGCTTCTAATCATCTCGTGGCACTACAATTCTCTACAGTGGTTGCACTTTCCAGCGCTCTCCCACATTGGGCTGCAATTCCATCACCAGTCTTTCTCGTGGTTTGTGTGTCTGTATGTTGAACTTCTTTCGCACTGTACGTAGCCAACCGTGCTAATCGGAGGTACGGGGGACGAACCACAAACTAGATTCCATGCGTGCTTTTCGACACGCTGCTTTGCACGTCTTTTAAGTTTTGTTGTTTTGTCAGTGTACGCGTTTCTGATCCACACGTCACGGCTGACAATGTGCACACATTGAAAACGTTCTTCCACGGGCAAATTGATGTTTATTATTATCTGTTTGTTTCGTGTAAAATAATTTCCTTGCTCCTGTTAGTTGCCTCATTCCCACCCTGCGATGTCCTTTTACTGCCGCTACTGCCGAATATCCTGGGCTGTAGCCATCCCTGTAACAGAGCTGCTTAGCTCAATGGGACCTCACCAGCTGAGCAAATAAAGTCCGAGTCTGACATTCAGATGTCTACAAGTATTCAATCCTGCCGTTGGTCACCTATTCAAGCCTTTATTTTTTCCATTGTTATCCCGTAAATTATATTGCATTGTTGAGTTGTGACAGTTTTCACAATGCAATTGTGCAGTTCAATGTATTTCTCGTGATATTGCAGTCCATCTCCCCACATCTGTATTAAAACGTTGTTGAAATCGTTACCCGTTGCGTGCATGTGATAAATGGTGAGGATTCAAAATTTGTGATGTTCGGGTTTCCGTAAAGCTCAAATGTTTAGTGGAAACAATTTAATCGGGATTTCACATTAACGCTACACGGTGTGATACAACATATCTCGTTAAACGCTGTAAAAAAGTAACATTGTGACGAATCGTCCTGCTGCCATTTTTCTATTGCCGAGCATTGCACGAGGATCTGTCCGTTGTGGCTCTGCCGTGCCCGCGCGTGTGTCATTCTGCACCCAGGTGTGTGGATGAGGCCACTCACAGAGACTTCAAGAAGGCCATCGGAGCCAACTCTGTCGTGTTTGACACCGAGAGCAGCAGCCTGGTCGTCATGGTGAGTTCTTCAATGACACCCGCCACTTGCGTTCGTGTTGTGTTGATAACGTAACGGGTGTCTTGGCTCGATTTGTTTTTGCCTGAGGGACTCCCTGATGGCAGATGTGTCTGTGCCATTTATTCACTCAAGGAAGCCCCGCCGTGTCGAAATTCCGTTTGACCATATATTCTCCACAATGACGCTCATGATTATTATTATTATGCGTTATGCATCAATATAACATTTTGTGCTGAACTGCAACCCAATGTGTAAAGGGGAGCATCCTTGCCTCGGACATCGGCAGTTCACCGGCATTGTTTGAAGCGAGCCTGACTGCTGATGAGACACTGCGTGTCGAAACCGGTCCAGAGTTCGCTTGTCTTTAATTAATACTGCTGAAAAAATTCAATCCCCGGAGGCCGTGCGGCTTAAATGGTTTGTGTAAAAATTACTTTCAGTCTGGCCTGCATTCTCACCTGTTAAAACAAATTAAACTTGAAACTATATTCCATCCCATCTGTGGGCTCCTGGCAGGAGAATATTGCCTTAGTTTTACCAATTAGCCTCCATGACCAACCACCACATGTCCAAGCAGTTCTGTGGATTGATAGAGGGGGCTAAACGAACATGCCTTGGCTTTAAGATCCCAGCATTTGTGTGGTGCTGGCTCCATCCTAATACAAGCACAGGAAATGCTGTACATATAAAACTACAGCCATTTGTCAATCCACTGCTGAGTCACAGCCTTCTCATATCGTGTCAGTCATGGGGGGGGGGGGGGGGGGTTAACCAAACTTTACCACGCTGGTCAATGCAATGTTGGCGGAGGGATTCCTTGAGACGGGTTTGCCATCGGTGTTGGCCGTGGCCGGGAAGCGAACTCGGGGTTTGCCAGATTCGTAATGCGGTGCACGGCCTGCTGCGCCACAGCTCCGTGCGAGTCCCGCGAGTGATCAGTTAGTGACACGTGTGTATTGCAAGTCGATTGTAGAGTTGCTGTAATTTATGCAGATTGCTCCTGGCGTGGAGCGCTCGCGAGGTTTGTGTACAGAAGGCTCCGCGTGAATGCGAACTTGAGAATGCAAATATTTCCAAATTAGAACAGATCAAAATGTATATTTGTACTGGAGGAATCCAATGAGCTGTAACGATCTTTTTTCACAGATGTCCACTCGGGGCACATCAGAACGTTTAAACAACAAACAATACAAAAAGACAAATCACTAAAAAACAACATTCATCCATCTGCTGATCCATCCAGAAGGAACCTTCGGTACTTACCAATAAAAACCGCTGTGCTTTCTCTGACCCCGAGCTGCTGCTCACTGAGCTGTAATTTCGTCGTTGTTTGTGATCACGCAGTCCACATGCGAGTCGACGGTTAAGCGTGCGGGCTTGCTCAGCGACATGCACTTCAGGAGCATCCGCACGAAGCTGCTGCTGCTGGCGCGTAACCAGGAGGCCACCAAGCAGCTGGAGGTGATGGGGGGGGGGGGGGAGGTGTCTGCTGCAGCTGGGGGGTTTACAAAACACAAAACACGCGGGGGGGGTGGGCACTGCCACCCTGTTGTAGTGAATAATGGTCAATACGCTGGACTTGCAATCCAGAGGCCACCAGTTCGATTTCATTTCCTCTCTGCGCTGCAGTTGATGCGATAAGTCGCGTTCCTTAAATCCTCCCGTCTTCGTCCACCCAGTAGTGTAGATGGATACACCATAGTCGATGTGTGGTGGGGTAAAGTGTGGGTTTTTCCACCTCTTCCAAGACGTCTGACCGGCTTGAGCCACTCACCACTGTGTAGCACTGTGTATAAGTATCCCTCGTAGTGCTGGGGGGGGGGGGGTCGTTACTTCAGCGGCCGAGTGAGCGAGCGATTTGCAGGGGCTGGACCTTCACCCGAACGGTGTGTGTGCGCGCGTGTGCGTGTCTGCACTCCAGACGACGCGGCAGCTGGCGGCGGCATTCCGCGAGGAGTTTTCGGTGCGCGACGATCTCATCGGCCTGGCGATCGGCGCGCATGGCGCCAACATCCAGGCGGCTCGCCGTGTGTCCGGCGTTTCGGCCATCGAGCTCGACGAGGAGGGTGGAGCCTTCCGCATCTTCGGCGAGGTGCGGCACTTGCGGCGTGTGCGCGTGACCGGGAGGGCGGTGGGTGGGGTGGAAAAATAAAGAGGGGAAAAAATCGATATGTATAAATAATAAGTACATAACAGTAAAAATATGTTATTTATGTGTACAAACTCAAATTAATCTATAAACATATGTAAAATCCATGCACCAAAGGTGCTTGGTAGTGAGTGGCTCTATATGGTATTTAGACTTAAAACTTCCGTGAATGCAGGAATTCATATTCTTGGTTCTTTCGGTAAAGTCACGTAGATCGAAACGTCGTGTTTACTTTTTTATTGTAATTTTATTTTCTGTCTGCGTGACTTTACCGAAAGAACCAAGAAAATAAAAACTCTTCCCTGCCAATTTTTATTTTATCTGGAAAAAAAACAGCTGAACCATTGGAAATGATCATTGATTTGGGGGCATAGTGTCTTTCCACTAGAAATTGAAAAGTGAAAAGTTGGCCCAAGTGGTGATTAACGAACAATCAAATAACCAGAAATGTGCTTCAATTCCTTCACATCTCGCAAGCTAAGCACAAGGGGAGGGGGTATGTGGTGGACAGTAGAGGGCACTGCAGCAATATGCATTGTTGTACTGTTCTATGCTGCCAAGTCTGCACCCACCCCATATCACCATCCTGCGCTGACCCCCAGCGTGGTGAAGTATCGTCAAACGTCCCCCATGACACCCAGAAGCGTGGCGAAACCTTGATTGGATTTCTAAGTCCTTTTAAGAAATAAACCATGCAAGCGTTCTTTATATCCGCAGCGCAGATCATCTGTATCAAGTATGAAAATGTAACAATTATAATGGGCCACGTTGCTGATGATGATGATGATTGACGTCGACGATGTACTGAGCGTACGCCTCTCTCTCTGTCGCTCCGCAGACCCCGGAGGCCGTGAGACAGGCGCGCAGTATGCTCGAGTTCACCGAGGACTCCGTGCAAGTCCCAAGGTTGTTTGTCGGTGAGAAACAATTATCTCCTCCTGCTACGCGTTGACCCAGCTCCCACGGATGCAACCGTTGCCGCTCGGCGCTAGCGCTGTGGGTGCCAACAGGGGCGCCTGGTTTGGAGATTAATCCCCGGGACTTTTTCTCAAGAGCAGCGTTGAACCCGCATTGTTTTGGGGACAGCCTCCATGGCTCTTTCCAGGCACCGTCCACGTGCGTGCAGTGTCCCTCTAACCATGCCCGTTGCCCCCCCCCCCTTTTATGACGGTGTCAAGGGTGTAGCCGTGAGACCTTCAGCGCAAAACACCGGCGGTGACGTCATGATTAGCTGGGCAGCGGTGGTGGCTACGCACGCGGCCTGTAATCCGGCATCTTTGTAGGCAGCGAGAGCTGGTGGATCATCGTGCAAATGTTGCTGCTACGAGTTCGGAAACCCGAGTTCAATTCTTGGCCACAGCTATCATCGGTGACCATTGCAATCTGAATAGGTCCTGGGCCACTGCTTCACAAACCCCAACTTACCGACCGAGTGATGTGCTTTAATAGAACCCCCATGGGAGCATAAAAGGATAGTACAATTGATTTTGCTGCGTGACCTCAGCTGCTCATCACAGTCATTAGTAGCTGGAAATAATAATGTTATCGGCATCTGAGCCTTTCTTGCAGTCTGCCGTAATATTTTTTTGTTGACAGCCCATGCCCGCAGAGGCTGGTTATTCGGTAAATTTTGTTTAACCGGCCACACCTTTGCTAGTGAGACCATGTAAGGCTTACACTTTTTATATTAATTTGAACATGCTGTAATTGAACAGGCTGGTAGATTAAATGCCACTTTGTTTATGCAATTGACGTTGCCCCTTTCCTATTTATATATGGCTTTTCTATTCATGTACATTTCCTATTTGATGTGTATGTGTGGACATTTTTAGCCCGGATGGTTTCACGAGCCCACCCACGCACCGACCGACTGACCCACCCAACGACGCACCCACCCACAAAACCCACCCACCCACGCATGACGCACCCACCCACCCACACACACACCGACCGACCCACCCACCGATGCACGGATCCGCCGACCGTCGAGTAATTTAAACGAACAACTTTTCGCTGCTGGATTGTGCTCCAGATTAACGTGACTGGTGTTTGGTCTTCTCTGCCAGGCAAGGTGATCGGTAAAAATGGCAAAGCAATCCAGGAGATCGTCGATAAATCCGGCGTTGTGCGGGTCAAGATTGAGGGCGATGACACCAAGAAGCATACGCGCGAAGAGGTGAGGCCCTCCTAGTGCCCCAAATGCTCTCTTGATGACACGGAGATTGCGGGTAAAGACCCCCTGAATGATCCTGAGATGCTCTGAAGATCCCCCCAAAGGGTCTTGGAATCTTCTCAAGGTTCCCCCCCGAACCTATCTTGGTTCTTGTGGTTCCGAAGAACCCCTCCTCAAGCGTGTCGAGGAGCCGATAAGAATAGTGGCCCTGGAGATGATGTGATTACGAAATAATGTAATGGTGATAACTGATACTGGTGGTGGTCATGCTGGTAATTTACAGTTATCAACATGGTGATTTGTGATTGTATTGAAGCAGCACTGTTGATTAGTGGTGGTGATCATGCTGTTGACTGTGGTGGTGGTGGTGGTGGTCATGACAGTGCTCTTGACTGTGGTATCAAAGACAGTACTGTTGTGATGATGGACCCTACTGTTGATTGCGGCGGTGATGGTGGCTGCACCGACACAGCACCGAATTCGCTAATCCTTGTCGTCTGATGCTGCTGCTGCCAACAGGGAATGGTGCCGTTTACCTTCGTCGGGACCAAGGAGAATTTGAGCAATGCACGCGTTCTGCTGGAGTATCACCTCTCTTATCTCAAGGTACCCGAGCACGCGACACGCGGGGATGGCCGCGCCAACACAACATCAAACAACGTCTTCAGCGGTCGTGATGCGCGCAGCAAACCGATGATTTTATTGCGCCCGGTTCTCGGTTATAGCCGGGATTCATTATCTCGGTGTAGGCGCGCGTACTTGCTCATCGCTGCACGAAGAGCAACGTGCTCACGGTGGTTACGTAACTTGATCAAGGCCAGCTCCCAGATTATTTTTCAGCACGGGGGCAAGAATCGTCTGCTTGCAGACGCAGTTAAAGCGGTGGAGGGAGGGGGGGTGCGGTGTAGATGTTGTGTGAGATGGACCCTTCTATGTATGTACTTTGAACTTTCGCACTGTACATAGCCAACCGTGCTAATCGGAGGTGTGGGGAAGGACAACAATCTTCAAATCTAGATTGAAAACAATCTTAAACACACAAAGCAGCATCAAAGAAATTAGCTTTCAATCTAGATTTAAAAGTGGATAGCCTCCAGTGGCTTCCTAATATCGTATGGAAGAGCGTTCCAGATGGCCTCAGAAGCTTGCTTGAAAGCGCGCGCGATGCAGTGACAGTCTTTGTTCGATGGCTAGCCAAAAGCCGCTGCTTATGAGGATGCATGATGATACGCTCCTTGACGAGATCAGCAAGGTATTTTGGTTCGTTTGTGGCAAGCGCTTTGTGTGTAATGTGTGACCTTATAAAGGATGGGTCTGTCCCCTGTACCCAACTTAGACGTTCAACGTCGTGCCGTGTGACTCTGCTGTCTGTAGAGACGCCATGAATTGATGTGGATTTTCTCCGGGTGCTGTGGGTTTTTCCTTTTTTCTTTTTTTCTTTCTTTCCTACATCCCAGAAATAATGATAATAGTTAAGGTCCTCCTGAAAAAAAAGTGAGGTTCATTGTACAATGGTGGTGTTTATTATGCTGAATGCACAGTAAAACGTTAAATATGTATTTAAATCGCAATAATGATAATGCAGTATATTACAAAATACGTACTTTCTGAAGTAGACACAAAATGTACAGTCCTTTAACATTCCACTGCTGGATGAAGGTCTCCTTACGCCATGTCGGTTATGGGGGTTTGTTTGACCATATCTCATGGTGCTGTACGTTAAATCTCAAAGGTAAATCTTACAGCCCTTGAATATCCCCGCGATAGGTCGTACAATTAGAAACATAATTTTAACTTTCTTCGAACTATACATTTCTCTCGTAGACACTAACACTGCACCATCAGGGCCGCTTTTAATAGCGTCGGGAGCTAAATAAAAGCCACCGAAATTCCTCAAAAGCACTTGGCAGTCAAGGGACGGGGAGGGCGGGAGGGAGGGAGGCGAGTATTTCTTGCACCCACGACACATTTTCAACCGATTCAGCGAAGCGGGTGCCCCCTGAGCTATGTGATTCTGAAAATAGCCCCGGCACCACCACCTGTCGTTGAGGCCTGTGTCTCGTCCGTTACAGTCTCAGCAGAGGCCGGCCGACCACGTGTCGTAGTCTCTCGCCGCACGAGGCCGCCGCCGCCGCAAGCCTACGCAGTTGGGCTGCGTAAACTTACACGCCTTGTTCCTTCGCTCACTCGCTCGCTCGCCCGTCCGTCCATTTCAATCGTTTAGGACTCGATGCGTGCGTCAGGTCACGCGCGCAAAGAATCATTTCTTTTACGGTGGGGTGGGTGGGGGCGGTGAGTGCGGTGGTTAGCGCGCTGCAGCCTCGGTTTGATTCCCAGCGGCAGTAGCAGCAGCTGACTTCAGTGGCGAGTGGTAATATGAACTGGTCTTGAGCGCATAGCCAGTTTCACCAAACCGGCGTGGTGAGGTGTAGTCCATCGTTCCCCATGTGGTGACACGGTGTAGAGAGAGAGGCCTGGAGTGTGTACAAGGGTTGCTTGTTATTTATAGTATTGTGTGGCATGGTAATGGACAGTGAGTGTGGTTGAGATGCTCTCTCCTTGCTTGGCCAATGTGTGGACGTTTTGGTTTGGCTGACGATGTTTATGTCAATGGTATTTAATTTGGTACACATGACCCCCAGCAGCTGCTAGAAGATGTTATGTTCACCGTAAAGTTATAAAGGCGACTTGGACTCAAATCAAATCTCGATCCGGAAACTCAGCAATTCATGAAATCCCGTTGGGGGGCGAATCGTTACAGATATTAAATTTGCTCTCGATTTAACTCCGTAGATCTGTTTAATGTTTCCTCGAGCTTGATTTTGTAATTGTACCACGATCAGTCGAACAAATATTCTGCCCCAAGCCGACTTGCACGACAGGGAATTTGTTAATTAACGTTGATGAATATTTGTGCAATACCTTCGTTCTTATACTCGTTGGTTTTTTCTGGTAAAGTCACGTATGTAGAAACAAAATAAAATTAAAATAAATCGCCTTTCAATTGATGACGATGAGCGCTTGTGTTGCATTCGAAACGTCGTGATTTATTTTAATTAAATTTTATTTCTAAAAAAAATATTTTATTTCTATATACATGACTTTACCGAAAAAAACAATGAGTATAATGTGTGCAGTCACGAAAGTTTAAATTCTAGACCTTTGTTCTTTTTAATTTGACACTGTTCTTTTTGCGCGGATTTCTATTTGCGTCATTCCTGCGCTTTACTTTGTTTGTTTTTGCACTTTGTCATTTTGGCGACCCAAGTCACCGCTTCAAATGAGACTCCGATCCTCAGCTCTCATGTTCTCATCCGGTTAAACAAAACAAACACGATACACTTGCTCAGAGATCGTTTGTCTCACAACGGCTTAAGCCATGGCTCGTGTTGACTTGATGCCCTCTTCGCAGCGGTGTTAAATTTGACACTGGTCATTTCGACTGCTAATACTTTCATGTGCACCTCAGGAAATTAAAGTGGAAAGTAGATTACAGCGCCAGGAATCCGCGAGTTAAGCGCCTCGCCTTAGCGTGGCCAGTGGAGGGCGTGGGAATCCACAGATGTAGCGGATTAGACCCGTTCAGAAATCCAAGTCCCACTTTGGGGGCCTTCAACTTTCTACTACGTGTAGGGAATATTGCGTGTACGCGCCACGCTCCACACCCGACGCCTCCGAAGCTCAATTCCCCCGCTCACGGCCAACATCGGTGACGAATATCTAAACCGGTCCCAGGCCTCCCCTGAGACTTGGCAAATGGTGCGGTTGTCTAAACAGCGCTGGGGAAACGAAGGCGGCCAGGCCTGTGGCTTCTGGCTGCATCGCCCACTCGTGTGCCATGCCGGCCTCGAATGGTGCTCGTGAGCAAGCACACTTGCCCTAACAGTCTGCTGAAGGCTATATGGGGGGGACATTTGTCTTTGTAGCATATATTGGCATGAAAAATGTACAACGGTAACGGTGTACCGAAGTAATCGATTGCATACTTTTGTGTGTTTATTACTTTTAAGTTTGATCTTGAGTTTTGCTATTGCTGGGAAATTCTTAATGTGTTTGGTTTAGATTTTTTCTGAGATCAGCCGAATGTGAATGAATGAATGGGAAAGATTTATTATTGTTTTTCTCTCCAGTTTTCATTCACTTTCATTCCGTCTCAGACCATTAATCAATTCTCTAAATGCTCTTAAATATCCTCTGTTATTTATTTCCACTGAGGCCCTACTCCTGCGATTAAAGTGGGCACGTCGCATCGCTGGTAGTCACATTCATGACCAACGGCTTTCTTATAACTCTCCCTTTTAACTATAATACTCTCATAACCGATGAAATCTGCTCGTGCGCGGGTACAAGATCGGATTGTGATGTCGCGGGACGTTGAGAGATGGCAACAGGAGGCGGAGGCCTCTCGCCCAGCTGGGGGATAGATAACCGCCACCGATGGCGACAACGATTTATCGTCGATTGCGCGAGCGCTGTCGGCCTCACGCCCCGCGTCTCGCCCCGCATCTCGCCATGCGCAGGAGGTGGAGGAGCTGCGCATGGAGCGGCTGCAGATCGACGAGCAGCTCCGTCAGATCGGGCTGGGCTCTCGCTCGGCGCTGCTGGGCGGCCGTCCCGGCGAGCGCGAGCGGCCCGACGCCCCCGCCGGGCCCGCTGCCGCCGCCGCTGATGACTCGGCGCCACCGGGGGGCCCGACACGCGGGGGCCGCTCATACCTGGGCCGCGGGCGCGGCAGAAGGGCCTACAATTCGGGATACGGTGAGGACGCCCAAGCGCCGTGTGGCTTCCGTGCTTTTCAAACCCGAGGGTGAAACGTTTCTTGCGTCAGCTTTGTCCATTTCTCTGTAAACGGGGGGTAGTTCGTTCACTGTCCTAGAGACGATCCAGCACGAACAAAACTTGGGTTGTGTACGTATCTTGGAATTGTCTCGCACCGCACGTAGCCAACCACGCTAATCGGAGGTGTGGGGACGGACAACAAACTAAACGCAAAAAGCAGATCTAAAGAAATTAGTTTGAAAACTAGATTTATAAAGTTGATTTGTCAAAGGGTTTATCCGCAAACAGCCCATGGCGAGCAGAGCCAATATCCGAGCACAGTTGTGTCATCGCGGGCTATTGGAGTACTGCTTCCATGATGCCGATTGTGACAATGACGACAGTTACAATGACATTGTTCTCTAATTTCCCCGCCCCATCCCATCCCCCTCCCACCACGACGGCCGCTTCGTAAAAAGGAACCAACTCCGAGCACTCGAACGCGTCCGAGACCGAGTCGGAGAGACGGGACGAGCCGCGGGGCCGCGGGGGCCCCGCCCGCGGCAGGGGCAGCGCCCCCACGGCGCGAGGTGGGGCGGCACGGGGAGCCGCCTTTGCCCAAGGTACACGGCACTCGGTATTCTACGCGGGCACGGGGGAGTCCGCGCGGTTGCGGCGGCTTCCGTTGGTTGGGAGAAGCCGATGAGATCAAACGGTGCCTGGACGGTGGAGGGCAGAGCCCCGCCGTGAGACTGCCTGTCGCTCGCGCAAAGCGG
>CM025623.2:2397293-2416972 GCA_014621495.2 Entosphenus tridentatus | reverse complement strand
GCGCGTGTGTAACGAGGGCAACGATGACTCTGATAAAGACTGAACCATTACAAACGAAACTTCGGCGTGAAATCGTGTTGCTATTGGTCGATTGTGAAGCGGGCACGTTGATGTAAGCGTTCGTGCCTAAAACTTGGGAGAGCCAGCCACAACACACCGGTTAATGCTGTGCTAGTGACGAATTGGCACGTTCTGTTTACGTGACAACCCTTACTAGTTGGCTGTGTCGGGTGGTGGCGGGTTTTAACGCCACATTTATATATTTACGTGATCTAACCAAAAAAAACTCTATTATGGATGATATTGGTTGCGAAAGCCGACGTGTTAAACAGAAAATTGATAAAGAAGAATGTGCGACGTTTCAGGCGATGGAGTCTTAGCTCACGAATGAGGCCCAAATTTGATGGGCCATTTAAGGCCAGACAGTGTTATTATAATCATAATAATTATATTGTTAATTGTGCTTGTGCACCGCTGCCAACACAGCAGCAGCACCGTCGCCGAATAGTTAAAAGTTTTAATTTGTAAGGATATGTACTCTTTGGTTCTTTCGGTAAAGTCACGCAGGTAGAAAATTTGAAAATTAGAAATTTTCTTGCTGAAATTTTCTTGCTATGTTTTTCCCACCTGATGATGATTGCTTGTGTTGCAGTCGAAACGTCGTGAGAATTTTATTGTTTTTTATTTTTATTATTTTATTGTTTCCCTTCTACGTGACTTTACCGAAAGAACCAAATAGTATGGATTCCTGCAGTCACGAAAGCTTCAAATCAAGATTGTAAGGATGTCGCATCGACATGCCACGGCGTCTCCAGACGACAGGACGAAACAATTTGCGTGGTGCGATATTTGTCGACCGACAGTGGGGAGGTTTTTTGTTTGTTTTGTTTGTAGGCTAAACACGAAACTCGAGGGACGCCTCGTGAGAGGAAAGCGAGTCGCATCGATCCGTCCGCTGAAATTCGATCCCGACGCTAAAAATCCATGAAATTGAGTGTGAAAATCGATGATCTACAATTCGTCCACATTATACGATTGCAGGACTTGGTAGAAGAAGCCTGTACGAGTTGGGCCTGACGTACACACGAAACAAAGCACAAAGTCACGTGCAATGCATTTGCTGAACATAACAAATATAATTATTGGGATGGACGCAGCTGTAAAGCACACCGGAGTTTGTATAACCCGAGGGCGATTATTGAAGGCACACTTGGCTTTAAAAAATATCAATATATATAAACAGGCAAGAGAGGCGGTTGGAACTTTTTTGTAAAGTAACATTTTATCATGAAAAGCAACATTACCGTTGTGCGCAGGAGCGTTGAACTTTCTATCGCTGCATAAATTGCCAGCGACGACGTACGCACCAGAAAACAGCGCCGACAAAGAGAAGAACGGAGCAAAAAAACGCCGAAAGTGTGGCCCCGATGAGACGCGGAGGAGCCCTCGCTCGAAGTCGCGCCGAGTTAAGAGGAACACGGTTCGAGTTCACCAAACGTGGGCCGCGCGCGGGGGCTGGGAATACCGCGTGAGAAGGAGGGAACGAGTCCGTGGACAAGACTCGGGGAAGGGAATGGCCGTCCAAAGGAGGGAAGACGCCAAATAGGGGGGGCAGCCGGCGCACGGATGGAGCGAGGCCGTGGCATCGCAAGAGCCAGAGGTGACGACGACGACGGCCACGTGAGTTTGGCCTTTATCCAGCAGTGGACTGACCATGGCTGCCGAGGACTATATGCCGCTACGTTTAGCTAATGGGGGCTAAATCGTACGACGGGAACGAGACGCACTGCAAACGAGCCGGTGGCAACAAACGAATTGATCGACGAATCGTATCGTGGCTTCGAGTCTTGGCCATTAATGGTATCCCTGGTTTTTGTTTGGGGGGGGGAATTAAACGTGACGTGTCCGATGACCTTGTCTTCGTGGTTAGTAGCTTCACACTGCACGGAAGTTCACAGTGGGATTCCCATTGCAAGCCTCTGGGCGAGAATTTTTCTCGATCAAACGAATATTTAGTGTGTTACAAAAAAGGGCAATTTTCCCGAAAAGTCACCGATTCGATTTTTTCCCCTTTTAAGGCCACAGGTTTCTTTTTTTTCGTTTCTCAATCCGCTTGTCCTGGTGAGGGTCGCAACGGCCGCGTGTTGAGTCGTGGCGGTCCCACACCTCCCTATCCCTGGCGACAGACATGAGCTCTACATTGCCTACACTACACTATACACTACACTATACACTACTACACGATTATACACTACTACACTATACACTACACTCTACACTACTACACGATTATACACTACTACACTATACACTACACTATACACTACTACACGAGTATACACTACTACACTATACACTACTACACGATAATACACTACTACACTATACACTACTACACGATTATACACTACTACACTATACACTACACTATACACGACTACTACTATACACCACTATACACTACTACACTATACACTACTATACACTACTACACTATACACCACAATACACGATACACTATACAATACACTATACACTAGTACATTATACACTACTACACTACTACATACGACTACACTATACACTACTATACACTATACACTACTACACCATACAATACAATATACACTACACTATACACAGATTCTAGCTCTTCCTGGGTAATTCCCAGGCGTTCCCAAGCTAGCCGAGCGACATCGTCCCACTGCCAGCAGCAGCAGCGTGGTCCAGGGCCGGCCCCGGGGTCTTCGCCCAGTGGGACGTTGCTGCTGCTGCTGCCAGGTAGAGTCCCAGGGGAGTCTACTGAGGGGGGGTGGGTATCCTTACCAGGTGCCCGAGCCACCTCACCTGGCAACTGGCCACAGTTGTATTGACCATGGGTGGAAAAAACCCGATTTTTCCAGCGGCAGGCATCGGGTTTTTTCTTTAATACAATTAAACCCGATTTCGGGGAATTAAAACCTGGTTTAATGAATACGAAACTCTGATCCAAGGCTTAGGCTGCTTCCTCGTCGGTGCTGCTATTATCGTACTCGGGGGGGCCGTCGGGCACGGGGTAGTCGTAGAATGCGGCGGGCAGGTTGGTCTTGATGAACACGAGCTTCTCCTCCACAATCGTGGGCGCCAGTGAGTTCCTTTGCTTGGAATGGATGAAGCCCATCGTTGAGAAGTTGGCGAAGTGCGGTTCTGCAATTAGAACCAGTTAAACCGGATTTCTCCCAATCTCAGATGATCGGGTTTAATATTAAAAGACAATTAAACCCGATTGTAAAAAACCCGACTGTGCCACCGTTGGAATTGACCATTCTTATTTTTTTTTTGTATTTCTCGAGGGAATCAATCCCAGTCCGCCACCTGCTGTACAAGGTGGGAACTTCCTGGACAGGACGGCGCAGTTAAAACTTGAAACGTGCGGTTTTTCGGAGCGGACACAAAACAATGATGCAACTTGTGTTTTTGGGTTCGGGCACATCGTATAAACGTTCTGCTCCACATGCGTGTCATTGCCCCTCCACCACCCGACAAGATCGTCTCGTTTACAAAGCTATCATTCGCTCGTGGCGACGTAATCACACGTGCCCACCGTCGTCACGTGGGATACAATCCGTGGATCTAATTTTGACCGATAATCTCCTTACCGTTGGGCTCACACTTTCGGCGACAGAAATCAGCATCAGCATGGGACGACGTTTCGCTCAAACTGCTCTTGAGTTTCATCGGGTCCGTCAACTCGAGAAGCTCACCGTTCCCGAAGTCGGGTGGTGGAGGGTTAATGACAATGTTGGCGTAAAGCCACGTGGCCTCACCCAAAAAAACCGAGTGTGGATCAGTAGAGCACAGTCGCCACTTCCATCTTGCTCCTTCCCTCCCCTGTCTTGTTCGTTGTCCTTCCCCCGTACACACTCCGATTAGCACGGTTGGCTACGTGCGATGCGAAAGAAGTTCTACAATACATACCTGTGCGGTGCTGCGGTGTTTTCCGCGGCGGGGAAAGAGCAGTGACCTACGCTCCGCTGTAGGAGTCATACCGTGATACCGAGAACTCGCCATCAAAATCCATTTGAACAGCAGCAGCAGCAGCAGAAACAATCGCCTTTGTCTGGCTTAATGATTGGAGAGCGAATTTACATTTGAGGTGGTTGAGCCGGAGAATTTTGCATCGGGAATTGCGAAGTGATACGGCGAAATACAAGTGGGTCTGCCTCATCAGCGCATCATCACCAACGGAAATGACGCAAGTGACTTTCCCAAAACCAATCAATCTTATTTTCTCTCCACGTAAACATTTAATGTGGTTTCGTTCCTTAGCCTATAGCTCTTCGGACTATAATTACGTAGGATTTAACTCGCTCTGGGCTGCTTTCAACATCTTGATCGACTGCTCCCATCTCTGTGTGATGTATGTACGTTGTTTCTTTCGCACCGTACGTAGCCAACCGTGCTAATCGGATGTGGCGTTGTACGCTGACCCTTATTTTGCACCGTACGTAGCCAACCGTGATAATCAGAGGTGCTAGCTGCATTAGAAGTGTGCTTCATCACCGTCACACTCGGCAACACGTTTGCGGTGATATTATAAACTCACACAAAATATAGCAAAACGTGCATAAAGAAACTTTATTACTCAAAAACACACAATACACTTGGAAAAGAAACACTGTCGCCAGTTTTGTGCAATTAGTAATTAATTGCCTTATTCAGGGTAAAACAAGTTAATTTTCATTACTTTTCCTTCAACTGGCTTACAAGCAAACACTGGTGTTGCATCTCTGCATATCACATTGCTACAAAGCGGAAAAAAATATTTAAACTTAAAATATGACACGTGTAAATATTTTTTTTATACCAATAATAAAAAAAAAACTATATATTTGATTAACTGGCCTGGAAGACATTCGCAGGCTTGCACACACACGTATCTCGTCTGCCGCTTACATGTTCGTGAATGGCTGGACACCGACCCGCCCCAACTCGACATGTGCTAAAGAGCTTCATGGCTCTTCAGATTCCTCCTGCAGTCGAAAGAAAGATTCCGATTCTGAAATGAGATCTGTGTTAAGGTAAGCCTAGGGTGGGCTCTAGAGGTCCAAAATTGCCTTGCAACATCATTCAGCCAACATTGCCCCTACGTTCAGTTTGGCTGCAGGCGACTAAACCCGTTCTTAAGAGTACGTATTCTTGGTTCTTTAGGTAGTCACGTAGAAGGGAAATAATAAAAATAAAACTATAAAAAAATTCTCACGTTTTATTTTTATAATTTCCCTTCAATGTGACTTTACCGAAAGAACCAATGATATGCATCCCTGCAGTCACTAAAGCTTTAAATCAAAATTTAGAGCGAGTACGCTTGAGGAAAATGCCTAATTAACTACTTCAGTTTGGCTGCAGGCGACTAAACCCGTTCTTAATAGAGCGAGTACGTATTCTTGGTTCTTTCGGTAAAGTCACGTAGAAGGGAAATAATAAAAATAAAACGATAAAATTCTCACGATTTATTTTTATTATTTCCCTTCTACGTGACTTTACCGAAAGAACCAATGATATGCATCCCTGCAGTCACGAAAGCTTTAAATCAAAATTTAGAGCGAGTACGATTGAGGAAAATGCCTAATTACCTACTTGGATGGGTGTCCACCACCAGGGCTTGCCAGGTGGTGTAAATAAATGTGAGGCTGCGAGTTGGCCAGGAGACACCAGTGTTGTGTCACCCCCCCTCGAATGCATGGTGGGTTTTCTCCGGGTTCTTCAGCTTTCCCCTACCTACACACCACTCATTTGAGCAATTAGCCAAACATGTTAATGCAGCAGGAGCACCAACTTTTTTGTTGTTAAAAAATACAAGGCTGGTATAATGTATGGCAGCCTCAATTTGATCACCAATGAGACAGAAAACAAAGTACACACGTTGTACTTTACTGAAATGTGGCTTCGCGTAAACCGTGTGGGTCAGGTGACCAAGATGTAATGAACCGATCTTTACAAGCACAGAGGAGCAACTTCCTTCGCGTTGAGCTAAGATAAACTGTTGAATTGCAGTCGTTTTGGAGGATTCTCCACGTTTAAACTGTTTCAAGGTGACGAGCACATTTTTTTTATTTCATGTTATTCCCTTCACTTTAAGGGTAAACGAGGTGCGAGTGTGATTAACAGAAACATTTTAAAACATATATAAATGCCACACCTTGCAGTTGTGTAGTGCAAATATAATATACCACAACACGATCTGAGATTACACAAGACTTAATAATTCTGTATATATGCTAAAAGGTGCCTCTCAAGAGAAGAGCACACAACGGGAATGGCAGCACGCTCTGCACGTCGAGATGACACATTCCCTGTGTGCCTTCTGTGCTCGTTGTGTGTGTTGTGTGTGTTCTGTGTGCGTTCTGTATGTGTTCTGTGTGCGTTGTGTGCTCGTTGTGTACGTTCTGCACACGAGACACCTCTGATGGTCACCAGCTCAAAACAGCTCAAACTTGTGGCATTTTTTAATTCAGCCAGCAGAAGAACAGCTAGGCAACTGTATACCAGTTTCATCCATATTTGGACTCATAAGCACAGTTTAGCCGTCACTGCACACTGCTGCCATTTGTGCATGCATTGAGTAACGTATGTTAATGAGCCCTCTCTTCCTAGACTATGGGGTCAGATTTGGCACAACCGAAGGTCGAACAACAAAACGACTCTTTTTCTCTAGCCGAAGAGGAAAAGTCAATCGACAGCAAGCAGAACCAAATCTTCATCCATGGCCGACTTGTGCGATTTCCTTTTGGCTCCACGAAAACAAAAATCACTTCCTTTTCGACCCACACTTGGCCAGTTTATCCGCGGCCTCGTTCCCTTTGTGACCACTGTGCCCCGGAACGTACATCCACGAGACTTCAATCCCCTCGTTCAGCTTGTCAAGCCTCTCGAAATCTTCCTTGTTCACCACCGGGCCCCCCGTGCTCAGCACCCAGCCCTTCTTCTTCCAGTTCTTCACCCACTTGGTGATGCCGTTGATGGTGAACTTGCTGTCCGTGTACAGCACGAGCTTCTCCAGCTTCATGCTGTGGGCCTGCTCCAATGCGCGACAGGCGGCGATGATCTCCGCCCTCTGATTGGTCTGCCTTCCGTGCAGCTTCTCGCTTAGGTTCAGCGGGCTGTCGTCACCCCAGTAGACTCCGATCCCGGCGCAGGCCCCGTGTTTTCCGTTCATCGTGCAGCAGCCATCCGTGTACACGACGGGCACATCCCCCAAGAATTCCTGGGGCTTCAACTCGGTGGTGGCGACGACGGTGGTGGTGGGAGGAGGCTGTGCCGGGGTTGCTTTCATCCGTTTCGCCGGCTCCTCGTCCTCATCGGAGCTGAGGTCTGCACGCCGCTTGCCAGTACTTTTGGCAGCTGCAGTAGAGGCGGCGGCGGTGGCGGCAGCGCAGCTGGTCGAAGCCTTGTTCGGCCCACTTCCCTTGGCTCCACTGCTGCCACCCGGCTTCTTCGAGCCGCCCTCCTGCGGGGACTTGCGGCCGCCGTCAGAGGACTGCTCCTCGGAGTCTTTTCCGGACGACGGCGGTTTCTTTACGTCAGGCCCCACGAAGTTCCAGGCCTCTTCCTCGGTCGGGAACTTCTTGAAGGCAGGGCCGCGGAATTCGGTGACCTGTGCGAGGCATTCCTCCCACGTGAGGTACACCCCTGGCTGCCTGCCCCTCCGGACCGCGTAGAAAGCCGGGCCCTTCTTCCCCATGGCTCACACTTGCCTTCCACACGCGCTGGCACTGCCGCTGCGGTCCCGAATTTCACTTCCGATGTCGTTTACGTAATCTTATTGCTGTTGCGGCTTAATTATCAGACGTCGTACACTCTTTTTAAGTCCCAACGACAACGGATTATTCGCTAAAGCGTTGCGAGTGATTGTCCAGTCCTTATTGTTGTTATGGTTAGCTTGTTGGACCGGGAGTCACCTCTTGTTAAATCTGTAAAAAGAGCAGATGCATGGTAGATGTTAATTATCATTACTACGAATGACGAATGGAAAAGAAAACTAAGCCACAGACAACTTACTTGTGAAGATTGCCCCGTGACTAGGACTATAATGCAATTAGGTTCCGTTATTATCGATTTTTGTACTTTTCCCTCCCAAATGTTATCCCAACTGTACTTTTAGGAAACAAAAGTGTCCATAACACACAGTCAAGCAACCTACACGACCCACACAGCATGGGCAGGCCTTCATTCAGCAGCGGATTGACGAAACGGGCTGCAGGATGACCAAGCGCGCAGGTCGCCACCAAGTCCCAGAACAGAACCATGATGTCGGAATCATGCAAACCTTTGGGGAAGGGTCCAATGTCAACTTCACGAAAGATGTGGAATCGAGCAGAAGTGATGACCCAGATGTGGTGGCACGAATGGCACGGGCAATGATGACCTCTTAACCTTGAAAATAGATACACACCCATAAGGAGACATGTGAATATACAGGCAGCGGTCCATGCTTTTACGACACAATGGGCTCCTGAAAACCCTGTCGTATATTGGATCATTATAAATCGGACCCTTATTTCCCACAGACGCATTCTTACAAATGGGGGTTGCGTTCTTGAAAGCGGGCTAGAAATCAAATTTTTCACACAAAAGGCTAGACATTGGATTTAGTCATATATATAAAGTATGAACCATTCTCATTGCTATAACATGCGAGAAAAAAGTCCCCTAATTGCTATAAATTCATATGACAAAGGTCTTCAGTGTACATAATCAGAATCTTTATTTAGACTGGAGGAGGAATCCGATGAGCTATGAAGCTCTTTTTCACAGATGTCCGGCAGGGGCAAGTCAGAAAGTTACAACAAACAATTCGAAAGCTGATATGAGTGCAAAGTACAGAAAAGGTAATCAAGTCACTGAAATAAAAATTACAGAATGTGTAAAAACATAGATTTCTGACGATTTTGCAACACTAAATGCAAGCTTGGGCAAGGCAGTAAAGCAGCAATATAGTCCCAGATCACGCCAAGACAACACACAATCCCTCAATAAAATTGCACATTCATATTTAACGATCGATACATGCGTAAGGATCAAAGTTACAAATCACATTCAGAAATGTGGTTGTACGTAGTAGTAATCTTATGCTTAAGATATTTTTTGAAGGAAGATTTACGATATTCAAGGAGGAAACAAGGTTGCACCAAAACATTGGTACTGCCATGGCTAGGGCTTTGTCACCTATTCCAAGTTCAAAATTGTTTAAATATAAGAACAGATTTGGGCACACCTTGTTGAACACCCTTTGTTATTTTAATATTTGTGGACGAGATGTTATCACCATGTACCTTGTAAAAACGGTCTAAGAGGCAGCTCTTAAACCATTTTATTGCACTGTATCCAGATTTGTTATTTTCATATTTGGTGGTCTACAGCAATACATCAGAGTAAAATTGTGGTTACCTGGAGAATAAATTATAAGCGCGATACATTCAAAGGTGCCCGGGTCAGATACAGTAGTGAGTTGTATGCAAGGTAGGTCAGTTTCACGTATACTGCCATACCTCCTCCTCTTATATCCTTCAAGTCCTATTTGGCTCGGATTTATATGCGAGGTAAGCCATGTTTCCGACGAACAAAAGATGTCCGGGCAAAGATTATTAATTAAAAAATTTAATTGTTCAAATTTAGCTATAAGGCATCTATAATATTGAAATGGACAATGCCAAAACACCCTCTGTTTTTAAATATATTGAGTTAAAAGTGAGTAATGGAGAAGATGTGGCGGTAATGGAAACATAATTGATTTCAACACTGGACCGAATCAACAATATGAATATTAATAGTTTTACAATATATTTTGGAATAGAGTGCTGCCCTAAATGGTGTTTTCTGACATGCTAAGGTACGTGCTTCTCAAACAATATCATAACATTGTAGAATATTGTACACTGGAGGAAAAGATTGAACAGAATATTGGAGGTCCCATTGTTTGACAAAGTAAAGGGGCACGTTGTGTGTGATGGACGAGGTGAGAGTGACAGTGAGTTTGATGATTTGAGCAACAATGGGCTAAAAACAGAGACCAGAGTTAGTGAGTGGGAAATCAGCAGCAGCAGTCCGTTCTACCGGTTCCAGACAACCCAGTGGCAGCACAAACACCAGCCAGGGTAAAGGCCCTCTCTCGAGCAGGAGTCCATCCTTAAGGCCATGACCACACCACTATGTCTTCATAGAGTGAACTCCCAGAGTAGCAGCTGAGGCAACAGAGCAGCTGGGGCAGTCAGCTCACCGGAGTTGGTGGTGGTGGCGACGGCGTGCGCGGCACTGGAGACGCACGGCACAGGGAATCAGCTCCGTGCTCTTCACGGGGTGTTCTCCATGGACGGGGAGGTGGCCCCACTGGTGGAACTCAGCTCCCTGGCCAAGCAGCACGGAGCGTCGCTCTTCGTCGACGAGTGCCGCGCCGCGAGCGTTGTCGGCGGTGCCGAGGGACGGTGCCCGGATCCGCGTGCGGGTCGCCGCTGCCCACCTCCAGCGCCGCGTGCCGGCCTTCGTGTCCGCAGGGCGCACGCACCGGGTCCTCCTCGCCTTGGTTGAGAGTCCGTGGCGAGTCGCTGATGCTGAATGGTGACACCGAGGGGGGAGCCCACAGCTCACATGCACGCATTGGCACTGCCTGCTTCGCCACTCCAGAGCTCTTGGGCCAGTTTTGCGTGGTTTTGTAAACTTGTCAATCTCGTGATGAAGGGCAGCAGCCCTGCGTGCTTCTTCAAAGACCACTGGTGTTAGTGGTGGCCATGAGCAGAAACCACGTAGAGAGCAGTGCATTGACCAGCGTGAAGTATGGCTAATCAGCCAGCAGTGGATATATCATGGCTGCTGCTGATGTATGAGTGAGGGCTTGGGGAGGCCTTCATCCAGCAGTGGACAGACACTGGCTGATGATGCTGATGGTGCTTTAGAGGGGGGAGATGAGTGGAGTCTTCATCCAGCAGTGAATAGACCATGGCTGATGATGCTGATGGTGAATTAGTGGGGGGGGGAAGGCTACGTGAGGCCTTCATCCAGCAGGAGATTGACAAGAGGCCGTGTTGGAAAAAGATGGGATTTAAAAAAAACTATAATTATAAGTTCTGGAGAGCAAAGGAGTAACCCCTTTACCCCGCCAATTGTCTCCGCACTTCACGAGGGCAGGGGGCAACACAGCCCGACAAGGAATCCAAGTGAGCCAGAGGATGAGCCATGCCGACCAGGCCCCACCACAATGAACCTCTTGTAAGCACTTAACGCTCGACAGCTTTAGTCGTCTAATTGACTCTGCAGTCTAATTAAGAGGTAATCAACACCTACGGACCAGAGGGTTTTAAACAAAATTTACAATACATCTTGATGAAACAAGTGAGGATGAGGTGGGGGGGTGACTTGACCTTTTGAAAAAAAAAAGTAAGATTCACTGTAGGAAGGATAGTAAAGGAAGACCTTCTGGTTCATCAGTCATCATTGGGGTGGGACTCTGCTAGTGGGCTCTTCGGAAGTGCAATTCGTGGTGCTACAGGCTTTTTGAAGAACAAGTCCAATGATGTCTGAACAGCAGCCTTCTTTTGCTCCCTGTAGATCTCCCTGTAACAAGTATAACCACTCCTGATGATTTCGCTGGCTTTAGAACTCCTTTCAAAGTTTGGATCATTTTTCTCAAGCAAGGCCATTCCCGTTTCAAAATGTTTGAAGGCTTCACTCAAGACTTTTGCTGACAACGATGGGTGAGGAGGAGTCTCTTGTGTTTGCGTCTCTTCTTCAAGTCTTTGCTGTTCTAGCTGCAGAAGGTCTTCATTGCTGAGCTCTTGTGAATGAGATGCCAGCAGCTCACCAACATCTTCTGGTGCCACTTCTAGCTGCAGTTGACCAGCCATCTCAACAACATTTTCGGTCACCTCTTCCACTGTGTCGGTGAACCCTTGAAAATTAGAGACAAATTCTGGACACAGTTTCCTCCAAACTCCATTGAGGTTAGATTGTTTCATCTCTCTCCACGATGCACCAATGTTTTTTACGGCATCCAAAATATTGAAGCCCTTCCAAAATTCCGTCAGCGTCGGTCCACCTTCCTTATCTGTTGCACTGATGGCCTGAGCAAAGGTTCGCCTGAGGTAGTAAGCCTTAAATGATGACATGACACCCTGGTCCATAGGCTGGAGCAATGCGGTGGTGTTAGGAGTCAAGAAAACGACCTTGATGTTTGGGTCAAAGTCTTCAATGGACACAGGATGGCAGGGAGCATTGTCTAAAACCAAAATTGCCTTAAATGCAAGGTTGTTAGTCCGGCAATATTCTTTGACAGCAGGCACAAAATAAACACGAAACCACTCCTCAAAAATTGCACCAGTAACCTGAGCTTTGGGATTTGATTTCCAGATGACTGGAAGAGTATTCTTGGTATAGCCCTTGAGTGCTCTTGGGTTTTCGGCATGATACACCAGCAAAGGTTTCAATTTGAAGTCCCCAGCTGCATTTGATCCAAGCAGAAGTGTAAGCCTGTCCTTTTCAGATTTAAATCCAGGCATCGGATTTTCCTCCTTGGCAATATAAGTTCTGGAAGGCATTTTCTTCCAGAAAAGACCTGTTTCGTCCACATTAAATACTTGTCTGGCACAGTACCTGCCCTCCTCAATAATTTCAGCCAATGTTCTTGAAAAATCACTGACCGTTGCCACATCTGCACTTTTAGCTTCACCTTTAACCCTCATTTCATGAAATTTGAACCTTGATTTAAATCTATTAAACCAACCTTTACTGGCCTGGAAGGTTTCTGATTGGGAGCCCTCACCACGCCTCGCCTTAAGATGCTCAAACAAACTCCTCGCCTTAGCCTGAATTATTGCAAGACTCACGGGGACATGGTGGTGAGTTTGATCGTTGAGCCAAACTATCAAATGCTTTTCCATTTCTGCAATAAGGCCAGCACGTTGGCGAATGTATGCAGCCTGCATAGGCGCCTGGCCCTTCACCTCTTCCAATATTCTGGCCTTATCCTTCAAAATGGTCACCACAGTAGTACGAGGTAGTTCCAACTTTCGAGCGATTTCGGTATTTGATTCGCCATTGTCTGCCAATTTAATTATTTTGTATTTAATTTCCAAAGTCACCGACTTTCTGCTACGCTTCACGGTCGAAACATCACTTGCCGATGTGTTTTTCCTTTTATCAGCCATATTTAACGGGGTGTTTAATGGGTAAAAACTACAATTTTACATTCAGGTGGTCAAGCCGGACAGACGCGTCAGGGGCGGCGGAGTGTAATCGCTGTAATGTCTCCTCGGTGTTTGTGGATCGGGCATGACATTGTCGTTGCTGCTCTGCATCTACATCAGCCATACGAAAGAAGAAGCAGAAGAATAGGTAAAAAATCTACAACTAAAAAACACCACTCGAGAATAACGAAAGCTCCCTGCAAAGTCACGCCTTAAACCAGAGTGACTGTTCAAATGTTTTCGATCATGGTCGGAAGAGGAGTCGTTCATTGATCCATTGGTGCCGTTATATTGATTTTTCTTCAGACTGACTGTTGTGATGTGTTCAGTCATGTCAGAAGATGCGTCGTAAATTGATCTATGGGTGGCATTATCTTTATTTCTTCAGACTGACTGTTCAGTCGTGTCGGAAGATGCGTCGTAAATTGATCTTTCGAACGGATTTTTTGCGTTTAGTTTGTGGTCCTTCCCCTGCACCTCCGATTTCACGGTTGGCCACGTACGGTGCGAAAAAAATTCAACATGCGTACAGTATAACCAGCGTAAATGTGCATCGTAGTAAATCGGACAGCTCCTGTAGTGTATCACAATCCTATACTGTACTCAATTTATCCTACTCAACGTCAGTGCGATTCGTCAATAATAGTGTCCTTAACAGGTAAAACATATATAAAAGGTGACGATTCGGGCTATGGTCCTTTATGTGCTATGAAGCACATTTATGCGACGTTTCAGGCAACGGTCCTTCTGTGTGCTGTGAAGGGCCTTTGCCACTAAAACTTCGCCTCACAATGTAGATGTTTTCCAGGGCACCCTTACAAACGCATGTGTTGACAGACTGAGACGAGATTACTAGCGGCGCAAGTGAACACTTTAGCACGACGTTTTTAATGTCGCTATAGCAACGCACAAATAAAATAAAATGTTAAAAGTCTCGCCTAGCAGGCTTCGTCACCTCCAGCTAGGCCGCACCTTAAAAAACATTCAAACACCCCCCCCCCCTCAAAGTGAAACAACATTTGCGTGTTTCTTTAAAAAAAAGACCAATAAAAAAACACGTCTTTCGGTTAATTCGTGTAAAATGTTCACGCTTAGAATTAATTTCGTTGCAGCAGCAACAACAAAAATGAAATCGCGACACGAACCTGGTGAGAGGCGAGCGCGAGACTGCAGAGAGAGAGGGGAGGGGCCTCGTGTAGACCCGAGAAATCGATCGCAGCGGGAGACAAATCAAGGATCAATCAAAGCTTCAAATCAAGATTAAAATCTATTTTGTAGCAAACCCTTCTTCCCTTTTTAAAAGACGGTGTTCTGCTTGCTCTCTCTCTCTCAAGGCACGGGCGTGTTTCTGTTGACACGTGTTCAGTTGTTGTTTATTACAATTAACATTCGTGGCACCAAAGTAGTTCTGAGAACGCGCACACAAAATTATCAAAATGTTATTCTTCATTAGACGTTGGTGTTATAAAGTGCACGCCTCAAACTCTCATTGCTATCCACCTTGATTATTTTATGCATCCGTGTATGTGCTACGAAGAAGGGTCATTGCACGAAACGTCACTTATTGTAACATTTTGTGTTTGTTAATTACTTGGAAAGAATGCTCAAATGGTTCTTGATTAACGCACACCTGCCAACCCCTTATTAGTGCCCTTGCTTATCACCGACCAATTCATACCTTAGTGGTCACCACATGCGCTTAACAATCTCAACGTTCATCCTGCAAAGTCCCACCACAAGGGAGAAACGCCAAACAAATAGATGCAACACATTTTTTTTGCCCGCATTAAAACGACTGTACGAATCTAAAAAAAATACATTTCCCTGTACAAGAATACGAAGCTAACCCGTACCACGTGTTGATTTCTGTTCAATCATCCATCGCGTCGCTCTTATCCATTGCAATGCCTCGCGCGTGCGCGTGGCAAAACGGGTCGCTCCACCCCCCTCCCCCCACTGCAGGCCACGCCCCCTCGTTGAATGCGCGATGTCAGCTGAGAGGTTTTTTTTCCCTTTAGATGACACCTCATGCATGGCACGATGCCACCTGAAAGGTGTTTTTGACCGTTTGGTCACCTCTTTAACTTTATCACGAACTAATTCACACATTAGTAGCCACCCCGTGCCGCTTATAAATCCTACAAAGTCCCATCACACAGGAGAAACACAAAGATACATGTTTTTTGCCCGTATTAAAACGCCTGTACAGGGAAATTGACAACTCAAATTGACAACTCAATTTCCCTGTACAAGATTAGGGGCTGAACAGTGATGGGTTGACGGATTTGCGTCACCCATCCTGGAATTTCAGCCAGATGCCCCCAGAACGCTGCGAAATGTGAAGACATCTCCTCGTTTCGAGACCCAGACGTCACCCACCGTCAACCTCCCCCTGCCTTTGACATTCCTCAGAATTAGTATATCGACACTGCAGGAGGAATCCGATGAGCTGTAAAGTTTTTTTTTCACGGATGTCCAGTAGGGGGCGTGTGTCAGAAAGTTACAACAGCAATGAATATTTAAAAAAAAAAACGATATGAAAGAAAGGTAAGCATATCTCGATAAAATGTTTTACTTTTTTTACATTTTACTAGGTAAAGCCCACTGAGCTAACACATTTCTGCGGAGGGAGCTGGTAGGAACGTTGGGTTGCTCGGTCAATGGCTAGGGTCAACGGCGGCGTGGTGTATTCCGCGAATATGGCCGACTGTGAGGGCGGGCACAAGCCGGCGTGAGTAGGTTAAACGTTGAGTTTTATAAGGGCACCACGGGGTGACCAGCCCCTCCCCACCCAGCCCCACCCCTCCCACCCCACCCACCCCCCACCCAGCCCCACCCACCCAGCCCCTCCCCGCCCCTCCCCGCCCCTCCCCTCTCCACCCAGCCCGACCCCTCCCATTTTTGGTTGCACGACGGACGGACATAATAAGTGATTATATTCACATTATTGGCATTGTCTGAAATGTACTTCTTTATATTTGTGCAAATAAATTGTCGGCTTGATTCCTTGCTAGTCTGATCGATGGCTTTCGACATTCGAAAGAAACGTTTCATCAAAGTACGTTACTGCAATGGAACATTCGGTTCGCCCTCCCGCAATGATATGCAACATTTGCGCCTCGCATTGGCGAATTCAATGAAGTTAAAAGGTCTGGAAATTATTCCATCCCTGGCCAATAACAACAAGCTTCCGCTCCAAGTTAACTCGCATCGGGACAGCCCCCTGCCCCAACCTCCCCTACCCAGTGCACGACACTGCCCCGCCTAATCTGAGCCACAGAGATCGTCACTTAACCGCACAGCACACGCAGCATATGACAGGAATTTATTCGGAATTAACAAATCACTCCGGAAAGCCCCCAACACTAGTCCTGATCCGACACACGTTCTGTCGCAAGCAAACACACACACGCACTGAAATGTCAAAACTGCCCCTTTAAATTCTCACATCCGATGGTCTAGTTTGAATAAAGCTGCGATTATAGGATTAGATGTCTCAACACCACAGAACTCTAGTGGCGGTCGATGTCCGTCCACCCCACCGCCCTCGCTTGCGGAGTTGCTCCAAGGCCGTGGCACCAAAGTCTCTCTCTCTCTGCGCATGTGTTCCTATGATCACTGTTTCATTGCTTTTCATGGCTTTATTTTGGTGATTTCGAAAAGTGTATTGGTTTAGCCAGGTTTAATTTGGAGCTTTCGTGACTGCAGGAATTACTCTTTGGTTCTTTCGGTAAAGTCACGTATAAAGATAAAATAATTAATTAAATAATAGCATACGACGTTTCGATTGCAACACAAGCAATCATCATCAGGTATAAATGAAATGTCTGTCTATATTTCTCTGGTTCTGTGTTTTATCTCTCTCTCAAATTTAGCATTCTCAGGAAGAACGTAATCAACCAGGTAGTATTTAATTTAATTTATTATTTTCTCTTTATACGTGACTTTACCGAAATAACCAAAGAGTTAGCCATGTTTGTTTGTTGTAGTACAGAGTTTAGACTGATGGCCTTAATCTAAGTTGTCTTGTGGTTGTTGTTGGTTGTTTGACTTGCATCCCACTGGGATTTTTGCACACAGCGTTGGTGTACGGTGTTTTTTCTGCAATATTTTGCGTCTTTTCTTGGATTTTCTGTTTGCACTCAGTCACAAATTCACTTTAAGATGTTTTTTTGTTCATGTTTTTGTTTTTTGTTTGTTGCGGTTACACCCGATTCAAGAGTCGAATGGCTCACAGGGCTATACCTAATAAATGAACTTGAACTTGAACTTGATTAAATATCACTGCAACATTCCCTTTGCTGTGCGACATCACGCAGACTTGGCTGGGATGGAGATGGCATCAAGGTACAACCGTTTCTCAGGGGCGCAACTCCAGATTGCAAGGGAGAGGCTGTGCAAAATCCGACTTGTGCCCCCCTCTATTTTCACCAACTCACTTTTACCGAAATAGCTACTGATGCTTTTAAGCCCGTATAACAATACTAATTTGTCTAAACCTATACTGTATATATTATTCTAGTTGCACCGTGTATTGGGTTTAGATCAGGGGTGGGGAAGCTTCTTTTTCTGCCAAGGGCCATTTGGATATTTATAACATCATTCGCGGGCCATACAAAATTATCAACTTAAAAATGAGCCTGTTATATCTGGTCAAACATTGCATTAACTCACCCCTAATGTGATGGCTGAAACTGCTTCTCTTTGGCGAGGCGCGTGGTGTTAGCCGGTATTGATGATGTTGTTGCTACTCGCAACTGCTTTTCCAGGTTTGCTCCTAGATTTATTAAATTTCGAGTCCTGCATGAGGTTGCCTTGGCAGGGCCACACCAAATGATTTCGCGGGCCTCATACGGCCCGCGGGCCGGACGTTCCACACCCCTGGTTTAGATGAAGATAGTCTCGCAGTTTGACAGTATTAATTTAAAAAAAGATATAAAGTTTGCAATACTCACGATTAAGTTATCGTGTATCTTGCTTCCATGCGTATGTCAGCAAAACATCCCTGGTGTTCAGTAACAAACACCAGCAGTAAGGCGACTATATTTCACGCTTGGTATTTTTCGGAAATATTATTTTTGTTCATTTGCAACAATGGATTTTTTTTGTTGATGGTTAACTATTGGATTATTATTTTAAAATAAAAACGTCTTAACATGCTTTGTTAGATTGTTTATCTGTTGATTCGACAAATTTCCCCCCTCTCCTCCCATAGTTGCGTCGCTGCTCGTTCTCAATCTGTGTTTGCCGAGCCTTGGCGGTGACAGCCGCTGGTGGACATCGCCTTGCACGCTCTTGGCAACACGTGGCTACAAGGAGTGGTGGCTACGGGGGTCAACATTCACGAGATGATGAGTGGCAGCCGAGCGAGCGGACGCGCTCGGGAGCACGCCTATCGCGGAGATGGAGCGATCAAAATGCTCTCACGTGCGGGAACGTTGTATGAAGGTTGGTCCGATTGCAGGACAAATGAGAGATTGCGATGGCTTGAGGAAGCCTTCATCCAGCAGTGGTTAGAGCATGGCTGCTGCTGCTGCTGAAGATCGTGGTTGTGCAGAAGTTCAACGTGAAGGCAGAAAAACGGCTCGTTTTGAACGAAGCATCTTGACGCACATTTTCGTTGTCAAACGATTAATCTTATCGCGCTCTCACTCGGTGATAACAGAGCGTTGTGTGTGTGGAGAGAGTGGCACATATTCAGATGGGGAGCGGCAGTCTAGCAGTTAGCTCATTACGAACCCGGCGACCCGAGTTCGATTCCTGCTCACGGCCACCTACACCAGTGAACATTCTCTCAGCCCGGCCCTGGGCCTCCTCTACGTCGACTCAGCCTAAAATGAGTACCCGGTGCGGTGTGTAAATTCCGCCACTGGGGAGACAAAGGCGGTCGAGCGTGGTGCTGGTCACACATCCCCTTGTGTGCCGTGCCAGCCTTCAGGCAAGGCCTACTGAGCTATATAGGTATTTTTAGAAGCGACCTGGCCACAAATGATAGCTCAACGAAGTGGCTTACCACGTGGACATTTATAGCAGGCAAATCCTCTAAACGCGCGTTTATAAATGTGGAGGGATGAGCCGGAGAAAAATCCACGCACCCATGGGGGAAAGAGAGACACGTAAACTCCAAATACAGGCGTCGTCAGGGTCGGGATTAAACCCACGACCCGCGGCACCCTGCGAGGTAATTAACATCTCGCCACCGTGCCGCCGTTAGGGGCCGTCCATAAATGACGTCACGCACCTAGGGGGGGAGGAGGTCAGACATTTGTGACGATGTGTGACGAGGGGGGAGGGGGTTTAAGAAATGTGACGTCATATCAAAATGCGCAACTTTAAATAAATATAGACAACACGTTCCACTTAATTAAATATACTTTTTAGTGAATGTTTTCTCCTACAACATCAGAGTGCAGCGCCACATTAAATACGCACTACAATGACAATAGTTTTAAGCGATTTGAA
>CM025623.2:2345458-2357508 GCA_014621495.2 Entosphenus tridentatus | reverse complement strand
GGGGGGGGGGCTAGAGAGTGGTGGGGGTGAGACGGTGGGGGTGGTGGTGGGGGGGGCTAGAGAGTGATGGGAGTGATGTGAGTGAGAGGGTGATGGGAGTGAGAGGGTGATTGGGGTTTGGTGTTGGCTCGGCAAGTTACTTCACGTGTTGAACTGACATTAATAGGGGCTTGCTAACAGCACTTTTTACAACGGCTCTGTGTGAGAGTGTGTTGTGTGCTCGTTTCTTATCTTGACAGCTCCACGTTAACAAGCAATTGAGTCTCATTTAATCAAACTTTCCACCTTACGTTCGTGTTGACACACTGCGTGATGCTCGATATTTGCTACATTACAAGGCACACTTTTTCCCAATTTTAATATAATTATTTGTGGGTGCACCTTAGAATGTAGTCGGTGTGTGTATGTTACCAGATTAGTATAACTTCATACTGGTAGGAACCTCCTGGTTACACCAGCCCACAGGGGATTATTGTGTCCGTCGTGCAGGGAGGGGCTGGGTGGGGAGGGAGGGAGGGGCTGGGTGGGTGGGGAGGGGATGGTGGGGAGGGGCTGGGTGGGGAGGGTGGAGCTGGGTGGGAAGGGGCTGGTCACCCCGTGGTGCCCTTATAAAACTCAACGTTTAACCGACTCACGCCGGCTTGTGCCCGCACTCACAGTTGGGCATATTTGCGGAATACACCACGCCGACGTTGACCCTGGTCATTGACCGAGCAACCCAACGTTCCTACCAGCTCCCTCCGCAGGAATGTGTTTGGCGCCAGGCACGTGGTTTGGGTGCGTGTTATTTTCTGAAGCCTCGAGAATTTGCATGGAATATGCTAATTTATTTTAATGACTAAAATACATAGCATAGAAATGATTTGTTTTAGTCATAGACCTTTTACAAGTCGCTTACCGCTTTCTCACCAATAAGATTGCAATGCCGCGATAGGTCTGACGCCTCTGTGCCTCACGAAGAGAACGTATCGTTCAAGATTTAAGAACATTTGTTTAGCTGAGCCTTTGGGACATAGAAAAAACATCTGAACAGAAACCCCTGCTGGTGGAATAGATGGCAATTTTCTAAGTCGCTTCGCAGCATGATCGCGAACAAAAAGGCTCATCTATGGGGAGCAGTGGGCCCAGTTTGTTTATTTACTGTCCTTCGGGTTCTCTTGAAATACGGCATCAAAAATATTGGTGGAAATCAGTAGCAGATGGGGGTCCGCTTTGGGGGGTGGAACAAAACCCAAATGAATCCGTCGCACCGGCCACTTAGGATAATGTCTCCATTTTGGGTTCAACTACACTGGCCATGGGACATAGAAGGTACATCCTTTTTATATTTGTATCACCAATTATATCTCAGTTGTGGGTAGCACAGGGAATTGCAGAAAAATCGATTGTTGTTTTGTACGTCTATGCTACCTCGGCTATGCTCTCCACGTTCACCAAGCCATCCCTTGCCAGCATGGTGAACTGTGGCCTAATAACCCACGTGACCCGCACGGAGTGGGAAGGCACTCATCCCGCAGTGGATAGACAAAGGGATTTACTTTTACATATACATAATCCCAGCTGATTTGGAGTCATGTCATGGAATTATCGGAACAATCATAGCATCACACCTGATGGTCATCCAGTGTGGTTAAGAGATCATTCCATCCCCACAGTACCCATCCCCATGCTGCATCTGTCCACATTTGCAGTTTCGGCTATGCCAAGATGCTCCGTTTGGCCGCATTTATCTGCTACGCAATAATAAACACATTCCTTCGGAGGGAGCTGGTAGGAACGTTGGGTTGCTCGGTCAATGGCCAGGGTCAACGGCGGCGTGGTGTATTCCGCATATATGCCTGACTGTGAGGGCGGTCACAAGCCGGCGTGAGTAGGTTAAACGTTGAGTTTTATAAGGGCACCACGGGGTGACCAGCCCCTCCCCACCCAGCCCCACCCCTCCCACCTCCCACCCAGCCCCTCCCCACCCTCCCCTCTCCACCCAGCCCCATCCCTCCCATTTTTGGATGCAGGACGGACACAATAATCCCCTGTAGGCTGGTGTAACCAGGAGGTTCCTACTAGTATAATTCCATGTATGTAGCAGCTTTTCATCAAGGATCTCAAAGCGCTGTACAGGACACAGCAGCAGCAGACACTGAGCATAAACATAATTTTATTATAAATACATTTTAACGAACCATTTCCCAAATTAACTAAAAGCGGAAGCGTAGAAATAGGTTTTAAGGTGCATTTTTAAAATGTCCACAATCTCAGAGATCCCTGATATCTTGTGGAAGAGCATTCCAGAGCCTGGGGGCTACACGGGGAAAAATCCGGTCACCTATAGACCGAAACCTCGACCTGGGAATGCAGAGAAGATCTGAATCCACCAGATCTTCTGGACCTTGAGGGGGGCATATGGGTGAAGCATGTCAGTGATGTAGGCTTGGGCAAGATGGTTCACTGCTGATGTGTTCACACAGCCAAGCAGACAGATATCACAGTGGATCATTGGCACGTGAAAGATATTGGACTATGGAGATGATGCAGAAGTTGTTTGCGAAGATCTTGTTAGGCCAGCGGTTTACAGCCGTTATCAATTACAGGCACTGGGGGCTGGATACTAACGGCCCCCTAAAGGAAGAGTTTACTAACAAGAAAAAAAGAGCTCTTGTCGAGTGTATAAGGCTGTCTCTGTGTCTCCTCACTTGTCTGACCACAGGGGTCAAAGGGAAGTGAGAATGTGTGGTAAGTAGAGGACATTGTGTGTTCGGGCAGTAATGTACAAATCACTGGGAGTTCTGAGAAGGTCAAGATTGCATATATTGTGTTACCAGGGTGAGCTTTTAATGGAACACTTAAATTACTCTCATAGAAGGTGGTTCAGCAACAGATTGAGCAGCTTGCAATCAGAAAATTGTGAGTTCAAATCCTGTCTGCGGTTTTACTCAGCCTATCACTTCGGGGTACATAAAGTGGATAAAACTTCGTGGTGAAGTCAACTGTGGCTGTTCTATGAATAGACTCGCCCCCGACAAAAGAATGACGAGTTCCCATGGCTATAAATGGGATGAGCACCACTTCAACGCTCATTTAAACAGGAAATAAGTTTGATTTAACTTTTTTTTTAGGCCAGAGAGGTCAATTGTAATATCAAAGCTTGGTCATTTGAGGAGGCAGGAGTAATGTATGTTGATTAATGGACGCTTCACTTGCAAGGCATCCAGAAAATAAACCTTCGAGCCTTTTGAACAAAGGCTCATCCCAAAAAGAAGACGGTAAATTCATTGCACTATAGGCGATAAGCAACTTGGAAGTTCATAAACCAATGTGGCAAGAAAGCAACTTGAGATATGATGAGAAAGAGGAGGTTTGTTTGTGATGGATGGGACACGTGTGCAGGACGGAGGCGGGAAGCGTGACGTTTTAGTGGCACCCAGAAAGTCGGCGACCAAGGGGGGAAGGCCTGAAGCCAGATGGTGGAACGCCGTGCGAGGAGACGTTTGTAGGGAGGGTGTCAAATTCCCAACAGCTGAGGATGGGGTCTAGCGAAGGGGAACGTCGGGTGCTTCAACTGTATTTGGCCACGATGACCTCTTGACCTTGACCCATGTTCTTTTAAATAGTGTCGTTTTTTATATATAGTACTGGTAGGAACCTCCTGGTTACACCAGCCCACAGGGGATTATTGTGTCCGTCCGTCGTGCATCCAAAAAATTAGATGGGTGGGGCTGGGTGGAGAGGGGAGGGTGGGGAGGGGCTGGGTGGGGAGGGTGGGGCTGGGTTGGGAGGGGAGGGTGGGGAGGAGCTGGGTAGAGAGGGTGGGGAGGGGCTGGGTGGGGCTGGGTGGGGGTGGGAGGGGTGGGGCTGGGTGGGGAGGGGCTGGTCACCCCATGGTGCCCTTATAAAACTCAACATATTACCTACTCACGCAGGCTTGTGCCCGCCCTCACAGTCGGGCATATTTGCGGAATACACCACGCCGCCGTTGACCCTGGCCATTGATCGAGCAACCCAACGTGCAGGAATGTGTTTAAGTTCAGTGGACATTAACAACCTGACACAATCCTTGTATCTCAGATGTGCCAGTCCAATTGCTGTGATATGGGAGGGGGGCGGGGAGGTTGGAGGGGGCTTAACCCTCTCCACAGCCCCCATGCCCCCCTCACTGCAGAAGGCAGCCCTCCTAAATTCTTCAAATCAAGCCGTTAACCGTGCCGTGCTCCTCCCGTGACTTTCTGTACTTATACCTTTGAACAAAGTCGCACCAGAGGCTGATACAGGGATCAGCTTCTACAAAATGTATGAAAAATCCTAAATTCCAGTCGTTTTTCTTTTTTGTGTCGTTCGTAGGATATCGTTTTTTTCTTCTTTGTTCTTTCGGTCAAGTCACGTAGAAGGGAAATAATAAAATCATAAAAATAAAACATAATAAAATAAATCTCACGACTTTCGGCCACAACGCAAGCAGCCGTCCTCAGGTGAAGAACAGGTCTGTCGGAAAGACAGCGTCTGACGCTGTCTTTCCGACAGCCCTGTATGTTTTATTTTTATTATTTTATTATTTCCCTTCTACGTGACTTTACCGAAAGAACCAAGAAGATGAATCCCTGCAGTCACGAAAGCTATAAATCGGAATCGTTTTTTTGTTTGTTGCTTAGACGGCAGCATCGTCGCGAGAGCCCTGTTGGTAGTTGTTGGTTCATTGCCACACTGGCGATCGTTTGAGCGGTCAGTGAAGAATTTGTCACGGCTCCCCGCTGTGCACCCGTGGGTCATATGTGCAGGGCTCCAATATGAAAACAACAACAATAAAAAAAATACTCTGGCTAAATTGTCCCCACATGCCGGCTAGGGGTGGCTTTCTCCACCGTCAGGAAACAGCTGTAGTTACGATTACTGCGTAGGTTCACTATTGGAACCTCTGAGCTCTCATACTCTGATGGTGCATTGTCTTTGAGTTGTGCGCCTTTTAGCGTCATCTGGTCCAACACCATGTGAGACTAGGCTCTAAGAAAAGCTGTCTCGGGTGTGGACCAATCAATTTCAAGGACAGTGCATACATTATCAGAGTTGTGTTTTTTGTTTGCATTCCGACCGCAGGTATTCTGGTCAATGCAAACATGACTCCTTGTAAAAAAAGGTGTCAGTTTTGTTGCCAGATAAAAGGGTAATACACCAATTATCATACTGCGTAGGTTATTTCTTTTTTGCGGTTATGCTGTGGATCTTTCTGTGTCGTTTTTGGGTTGTGCCGCGTGTTGTCCGGCACGATGTCCGATGTTTCCCCAAGAAGCCCCCAGAAAGTGGGGCGAAACGTCGGGACATCGCGCCGAACAGCACGCGTTAACAACCCGAAAACTAGACCAAACCAACGTCAGCAAACTAATCTCATCAGATGTCAGAATGAAGTCTGATGAAATATACCGCAGTTGGTTTCTAGCCAAGCCTCTGTACAGGAACCTTGCTACACAGGCAGAGACAACATTGCGTCTCAGGCGGGAGAGAGCGTGAGAGTCCTTTCGCAATCGTGAACGTCTTGCAAGCAGTTGTGCACAGTGAAACTGAAAGCTTGCATTGGTTATTTCGGTGTCATGGTGTTGACGAATTGAGGAATTGTTCTAGTCATTTGGAAAATCCTCTAATATGTACGTATGTATGCGTGGGTATTCTCAAAGAACTCCAATTTTCTCCCACATGCAAAACGCTCACTTGTGGAAAGTAGCCACACATATAAATGCTTTTTCTCTCCCGAAAAAATTGGTCTTAAGACCCTTTTGAAACTTGTGGATGCAGTCCCATTACTGTCATGGCCCTTGTTCTGGTCACCTCTCTGTTTGATCACACACACACATATTATATTATAATATTTTATTATATGATTTTATTTTATTATATTATTTTATGATATAATGTTATTATATTATTTTATTATATAATCGTATTTTATATTATTTTATGATATTATTTTATTATGTTTTATTTTTATTATTTTATTACTTCCCTTCTACGTGACTTTACCGAAAGAACCAAGAAGACAGACATGATAGTTAACAGGCAGAAAGAGGTCTTGGTGTGAGTCAGAGAGCATGGGCCTGCAGATGCGATCGCAAGTGTGTTTTCCCTGCCGCGTTGCGTTGAAAGAATTCTCATTGAAATGCTAAACACGCCACATGGTTGCAACAGACCATAGACAGCCGGGCAGAAAACACAACTTGGAATCGAGAACTTTTTCATGAATGGCATTCGGCAAAGTACGCAGAATTTGCTACGGGTCTACGTTGTCTGCAAACTGCAGTGCAGCAACGCCAATTGTTGTACAGTACCGTTCTCCAACATCTATGCTTCTCATCTTTACCAGCCAGTGCTGACCAGTGTAGTGAAGCGTGGAGAAACATCGCTGTGGCCTGTGGGAGAAGCCCTCATCCAGCAGTGGATTGACCAAGAGGGCTGTGCATGTACGTTTAGGAAAAAACTCGCCGTTCCTTCTTGAACGCGAGAAATCTTAAGCGTGTGATCATGCACGTGTGACTGCTGCTCAGAATAGGTCATTGTCCCCTTCCAAATGTAAATGAGCATTGGGGCAGTGCTCAGCGCTATTGACATTCTTGAAGCGGTGATGAAAATTTCACACTCTTAAGACAGGGGGAAAAAAAACCCATCCATAGTCCAATCACTGTTGACACCTCCTGCAAGTTATGATGGGCTGAGTTGACCCTCAACTGGGATTGTATCTCACTGTGCTGCCCAGAAAGTTAAAGGTGCAGCCCTGCAATTGCTTGTTCATGCCACTTCTGGCGTCAGGGACTCGACTAGAGAGCTCATAGAGAGCGTATTTTGCCTACACTTCCACGCTGGACAGATGTCTAGAAAGAGGTGGGAGAGCCCACATTTTACCCCACTACACTCGGCCCTGCCGATACAACTACTGCTGACTGTGGCTTCCCCATTTATGCTGCTGGGTGGACATAGTTGGGGAGGATTTATGGAACTCGCACCGTTGCAACTGCCGCATCGGGAGATGGAATTGAAGCGGAGACCTCTGGAATTCCCAAGTCCCAGTGCTCTTCTAAACCATTACACACCACTGTGGCAGCATCGCTACCTTCCTGTGAATGAAGCCTCGTGCTTCAAGCCAGAGTGAGAATGAGAGTGGATGCTGTTGGGGGCGGGGGGGGGAGTAAGAGCTGCGATTTGCATATTGAACAACGGCTGATTGTGTGGTGTTTGGCCCAGTTTGGACACAGAGAGTGCCTATGTCCCAAGGTGGTAACACTGGTCATTGGTTTGCGGCTGAATAAGCACCCAGAGGACATTTCTATGGCGATTATTGCATCGTCAAAAATTTTTTTATCTACTTTTTGGTCATTTACATTTTAGTTTTCATACATTTGTCAAGAATGCATGACCGGATTAAAAAAAGTCAAGTTTGTGATTTTTTTTTTACTTTTTCTTCATTTTGCTGAGCGAAACGCGATCTTGACTCGGGCATATTATTTATTAATCCAAAATTACTCTGGTTGATGGTGAATGTGAGGGGGCAGCTCTTCAATTGCTTGCTCTCATGCCACAGGTGGTGAAAGGGTCTGCACTATTGGGAGTTCTAACGAGTATCTTAACTTGTCATGATATGTACTGAACAAATGGTTTGTGTCAGCCCTGTAGGGGGACTAATGCAGAATTACTTCTAAGATCCCTTCAAGCGACCTCTGACCTCTTATCTACACGCGGGATATTGCACCTCCTCACGTTGCCCTGCTGTAAAGATACTCATTACACAGCAGCCAATCCAAACGTTCATTTATTTTAATCTCAGAGCTGGAAATGTCAATGATGTACACCCTTGCTATATCATAGGAGAGCGGGTAAATGTGCGCTACTGTTTATCCTTGCATCCAAGAGCTTGTGCAAAAGCGCAAACGTGTCATAAAGAGTATGAACGAATAGACAACAAATTAATTTGTTGAAGCCCAAATGATTATTTTTCTATGCTACGAACCCAGCGATCTGAATGCGATTTTCGCCCATGGCTAACACGAGTTTTCCAAACGATTTATAAACCGGTACGCGGCCTCTCCGCGATCGACTCAACCTTAAGTGAGCGCCTCGGTCTGAGTGCGTAAACATCGGCACCGTGGAGACAGAGAGGCGGCTGGGTGCGTGGTGCCGGCTACGCCACCCCCTCGTGCTTCGTGTCCTTCCTTCACAGGTTGCTCGCAACAACAACTCTCGTATTCTTAGGTTTTTTCGGTAAAGTCACGTAGGTAAAATTTTTTAATTAATAAAAGTAAAATAAAATAAAAATCACGACGTTTCGGAGGCAACACAAGCTTCCGTCTTCAGGTGGAACCGTCACAGCCACGACAGCTGTATCAAGTAAATGAGAGATTACAAGAGCTACCACTCCGTATATATAATGGTTGAAGGGGGGGAAGGGCCAAGTATGGCACACTTATTATTAATATGGTAAGGTGAGGCTTAAGACTAAGAATAGACTGCATAACAAAAGACTGAGCCTTTGTTATGAAGTGGTACGGTTTGTGTAGGCTACGTGGAGGGACCTTTGAGCGTGTGTCTGTGTGCTGTCGCAGGCCAGATCTGCTTGTTCTACTTCGTGTACTTCTCCTTCCTGGGTGCCCTCTTCGCCTTCACCATGTGGGCCTTGGTGATGACGCTGAGCTACGAGTTGCCCAAGTACCAGGACCGTGTCTCCAGCCCTGGTGAGAATTTTGTGCCCATTTTTGTGACGTCCAGCAGGAAGTCGCTGGAAGCTATGCGCTTTTAAATCCAAATTTATTTATTTTTTCTTTAAAACTGTTTTTTTTGCGTTTAGTTTGTTGTCCTTCCCCCTGCATCTCGGTTGGCTAACACGGTTCGCTACCTACAGCGCGAAAGAAGTTCCACATACATCCAAAGAAAAATCAATCGTGGCATAATTCAGCATCATGCTCCCAAAACAAATATTGACACTTGCATCCATCCTAATGCAGTCAAGGTTGCACTTTTAACAAATTCATTTCAAAAGTTAGCACCCCCACCTTCTTTACAAATACTCTGCAGTGCTCATATCCAATGTTGGCCCCAGAGCCAGTCGTGAAAATTCCACATTGCTATGGTGGAACACAATATTGTTTAGGTCTTTTGATTTCTTTACTGATCCCAAAAGGTGTCATGATGATGATGATGCGGCGGAGTCAACCCTGGTCAGGATTAAAATTATTCTGCGCTACTGACCAATATATATGCAGATTGCTGATGTTTGTTTAAATGTACAACCTTGGTCAATCAACTGCTGGATGAGGGTTTTCTCATGCCGTGCGGATCATGGGGGGTTACCTGACCTCGACACGCTGATCAGTGTCGGTTGGCGATGACGGATAGCGTAGCCGTGGGAGCATAGACGTATAATACAACAGTGGCTTTTGTTGGACTGCCCGCCGCTGTGCACCACATAGCACCCCGCAGCCTAACAACAACTCTCGCTGTTACGGTAGTCGCCCATCCAAGCACTCTCCACACGCTCAAGCCCGCTCAGCTTCCGAGATCTGACGAACTCAGACAGCGTTCCGGATGATTTTGTCACGGCGCGCTGTTCGGTTTACAGTACGTTAATGGTGGCTTTCTGAATGATCGTATTAAACGGGGCGCACTTCACGCATGCACGAGGTACGAGCGCACGAAAGCGCTTTCACGCTACGGGGAGCCATGGCGTGCCTTCTCATTGAGAGGGGATCGCCTGTGAAGGGGAACACACAAATAAATCAGGGCTTGGCTTGGCATGGAGACCCAGCGGAGTCGTGCCTTTAACGGGGGTGGGGGGACACGGGGCACTGCCTCTCCCCACGCTCTTCACTAAGAACCCCGGTGCGGTGCGGCCAGTTTCCAAAGCGAGACAACAAAAAAAAGCGGCGCCCTTCTGTTGAATAATGCATGCGATGCATGCGGCACCGTTATTTCAACCCATTGCTTTTTTTTCCGTTGAATTGACGAGCCCATTCAAATGCAGGGGGAGGGTTAATTTACGAATGAAAATTTTTGTTCGTTTCGGGAAATCCTCACATAACCACGAGTGTTTTGTGTTTGAAACAGTAGCACCGTTGTTTAGTAAATCGACCACAATGGAAAGGAATATTATTCGCAAGCTGGCAAAAATCACCCGCACAGGCATGAAATTACATAATGCGTGTGTCCTCGGAAGTGTTGAATTAGCGGCGCGGAAGTCGAAGAGCGGCTGTCGGGGCAAAAAAAGCATTTGCACTTTTTCAAATTGTCGCCAGTTACACTGGTTTGTTCCGATTAATTTGGACATTTTCAATAGATTGGGTCCCGAACAGCGACACAACTTCACACAAAAGTTTAGTTCACTTTGAACCATCTTCACGAGCATTATTGTGTGTCCGCCACCCCCCCCTCCCTTTTACTACGAACAGACGGACAGACCAAATGGATAAAGTCCTTCAGCCTTTGTTAAACATTGTTACTAACGGACAATGAGATAAGAATGATTTCTCAACTGAAAGTGAAAATATAAAATCCAAATGCATCGTGGTTATTTTAGCAATCCTGCAACAAGGAACCGGAAGCAGTGTTGAGCCGATGGAAGAGCCAAACGAGCTGCGAGAAATCACATCGCTCGCCGCTCAGCCAGCTTGCTAATGCATCGGTAGTTTTCCTACGCAAACTGTCGGCACGTTGCTACGAGCTTAATCACCGTTCTCTGCGCGGCTCACCGACGAAACCTAACTTTTATTTTTTTCTACTTAATCGCACATTCAGAATATAAGCCGACACGGCCAATCAGCAAAAAAAGTGTCACGTTGACAAAAAGTTCACTACTTTAGCGAATTGCCCGATGATGCTGGATGTAATTACCAGCGAAACGTCGTACTACTCAAAAATTGTAAATGTTGTGGATTCACTCTTCAACACACCGGTGGGCTAAAGTAGTGAACTATTTTGTCCTTTGTCAACGTGACACTTTTTTTGCTGATTGGCCATGTCGGGTGGTGGAGGGTTACGACACATTTATAAATAACGCGATCTAACCCAATAACGTTTATCATGAATAATATTGGTCGCGAAAGCCTGCTACGTGTTAAACTGAGAATATAACCCCTTTCAGGCGGTCACTCGCTTTTACCACGCATTCTGGGTGCCTGGTGCTACATTCCATCGTGTGGCCCCTACCCAGGAATTCCCATTTCTTTAGATTGAAAGGGGGGTCTGGTGACTTCCTATCGGGAGCTGTCAAGTTGCACTGTGGTGGTCCCGAGCCTCGAGTGCCGACAACATGGACATTAACAAAGAAAACGGTGACAATAGGTTGAAAAGCGTGCAAAGACGCGTGGAGCTTGGGACAATGCTGAGAGACAGGAAACGGAACTCATGGATTCCTCTTGATATGCAAATTATTTTGTCAAGGCACTCTTCCCCCTCCAACCCAGCTTAAATAGATGCTCCAAGCCTGGGGTGTTTCATTCAGACTCTGTCTTCTCGACAGACCTGTTCTTCACCTGAGGACGGCTGCTTGCGTTGTGGCCGAAACGTCGTGAGAATGATTTAATGATGTTTTATTTTTATTATTTTATTATTTCCATTCTACGTGACTTTACCGAAAGAACCAAGAAGATTCGGGAGCAAGCGCAAGTTCGAGTTCTACATTTTGACTGTTCATGGAAATAAAGTGGCCTTGGGCTGCTTCAGTCCTCCAACGTGGCCATTCTGAGCTCACGACGTTCTTGCTGTATTTCTTGTTGGAGATAATTACAGCCACGCGCTCGATTACCTCTGCTCGTCTCTGCAGGTCTGATGATCCGGCCCAGGGCTCCGCTCTTCGAAATTAACTTCATGAGCAACTCTCCGGAGTCGTATAAGTCCTACGTGAACTCCATCAACGATCTCCTGAGCAGTGAGTGCTTTGGCGGGAATGAACGCCCTCCGCATGCACCGCGGGAGTCTAATTCATCCACATTTATAATTAACGTAATTGGTCATGTCTGTCTGTCTGTCTGTCTCTGTCTCTCTGTCTGTGGGAGTCTCATTCATCCACATTTATAATAAACGTAATT
>CM025623.2:2331545-2345448 GCA_014621495.2 Entosphenus tridentatus | reverse complement strand
TGTCTGTCTGTCTGTCTGTCTCTCTGTCTGTCTGTCTGTCTGTGGGAGTCTCATTCATCCACATTTATAATAAACGTAATTGGTCCTGTCTGTCTGTCACTTCTTGAGTTGTTGCTCTGGAGACTGGGAGATCGTTGGTCAACGTGCGGTAGCCGGGTTGACGGCATTCGTTGTGAACTCTCACTGAACAGGGTGGGCCGCGAGGGGGCTGCCACCTTACACTCTGGTGGTCTGTCTGTGAGGCAGTGTGTCAGTCACAGAACTCACTTGGGAAATGTTTGTCCTGTAGAGTTGAGTCGGGACTCATTCTGACTGGAGCTAACCAGTGACCAATGGTATCGATGATGAACTTACGTACAACTTGTGATCCTCGGCTTAAAAACTGACCGGACATTTTCACCATCCTAATGTCATGGATTTGTATTATAAAAATTAAGTAATAATAGATCAAGCTCGAATCATAGATACGGCTATGCACAATGTCGTCCCAAGGTGTTTATGTATGTATGTTGAACTTATTTCGCACCGTACATAGCCAACCGTGCTAATTGGAGCTGTTCAATAACTGTAAAACTCTCACTGTTCATTTAGGAAATGAAAACATCAAAAAAGTGGTGGGGAGCAAGGGACCCAAAGGCCCTAAATGCCAAGTGACCAGCAGCAAACAGCACGATCAAAGTTTGCAATAGATAAGAGTTCACAGATTTTTTTTTAAAACGAGCAAGATTATATAAACTTGGGACAATGGGAGGGAATTCCAAATTGTAGAGGTGCGAGGGAAGAAGCAGAAAGTGAGGCGTTGTGGCCTGCAGTGCAGTGAGTCGGTGGGTGAATTGGTGAGCGTGTGGTTGTGATCTAGTGTTGTCTAAACAGACTGTTGGGTCAAGTGCTGTTAGTGAGCACCTATGAAGGCCGGCACGGCACACGAGGGGGTAGATGGCCAACACCACGCACGGCCGCCTTTGTCTCCCCAGTAGTGATGTTCACTCACCAGGTACTCATTTTGAGGCTGAGTCGACCTAGAGGAGGCCCAGGACCGGTTCAGATAATCGTCATTGGTGGCCGTGAGACGGGAATTGAACTCGGGTCGCCGGGTTCGGAGGTCAGCGCGCTAACCGCTACAACTACTGCACACGCGCACACGCACACGCGCACTCATCTGTCCACGGTACCTGCCCAGCTGCCTTGCGAATGCCCTGCCGATGCGTGCACCCCCCTCCCCCACCCCACCCCCCCCAGGCTACCCAAACACCTCCGAAAACTTCTGCGACGCGGGGCTGTACCGCGACGAGCAGGCTGGCGCCGGGCAGCCGGGCCGCGTGCCCCTCATGTGCCCTTTCTCCCGCGAAGACCTGGGGCTCTGCTCCGGCCTTGAGGACCCCATGTACGGCTTCATGAGCGGCACGCCTTGCGTGCTGCTCAAGATGAACCGGGTACAGGGCACAGCGCCCGCACGGCGCCCTCACACCCCTGTGACCCTGACCCGCTGCGCGTCGTGCGACCACCGCCGTTGCATGCGCTATGCTCTCAGCGTTAGGTCTTAGGCCCAGTGGTTGTCAACCTTTTTTGGCTACTGTGACCTCCTTGTTGAAATTTGTTTCAAGCTATGCTACCCCCCCCCCTGCCCCCACCATGCCTTGCCCGACCCAGCGCGGTTCTTTGGTTACCGTATGGATTTGAGATGTTATCGTAGTTATTTTAAGTTGGCAGATTCACACGTGATTATTCGCCAATGACTCTCACATGTGGTAGAATTTCACACCCTTTTATTAATCAGCTCACGTACCCCCCTGGGACATTGCCACGTACCCCCGGGGGTGGGGGGGGGTCTGCTTACCTCTAGTTGAAAAACCACTGGCCTAGACCACTAGCTCAAGATATTTGATGACACCCACAATGCCGTGCAGCTCACGGGCAGCAGGAACGCACCATTTCCTGTACACTTGCGAGCCCACCTTTGGACGCGGCGTACGTTTACCGACAATGTTTCTCTTCTGCAGATAATCGGTTTCAAGCCGGGAAACCACACGAATCCGGTCAAAGTCACCTGCGACGGGAAGGTAAAACTCACGCCACGGAGCTTGTCACCGCTGGAGAGATCGCTCTGACCCAGTCACCCTGAGTGCACCTGACCTCGCCAGGCCTCAGAAGCTACGCCGCGGTTGAGCCTGGTTAGCGCTCGGATGGCGGGCCGCCTCGGAAAATCAGCTGTTGTAGGTTTTGGGCTGTGAATTGGCCAGGGGACAACGGGAGTTGGTAAATTAATTGTACAATATGTGTGGAGCTTCGAGTGTTGCTCCCCTCGAATACAGTGGGGATTTTCTCCGCATTCACCGGATTCCTCCCACACGCCAAACACTCGTTAGCAAAGTAGGTCAAACTTGTAGATTTGTAGTTTTCGTGACTGCAAGGATCCATACTTTTTGTTTTTTTCGGTAAAGTCACGTAGGTAAAAAAATAAAAATGAAAACAACTAAATTAAATCACTTTTCATTTATTTTATTTTTTACCTACGTGACTTTACCGAAAAAAACTAAAAGTTTTGGCCAAACTTCCCAATTGTGAGGGACTCTCCTGGAGACTCGGTCGAGCCCTTACTGGTAAGTAAACTGCTTAGCGCGGAGCACTGTGAGCCTGGCGACGCCGCTTCCTTGGCTATCGTCGGCGGTCAGTGGTGAGTTCTTTCTGAAGCAGCCCTTGGCCCAGCCCATCACAAGCCCGTAACTGCCCGGAGTGGTAAAGTATGGACCCTACTACCCCCTGGACCCAACGTGGCATAACATTCATCCCATCAATCATCCCATCAGTGGGGGTTTTATGAAGGTGCTGTAAATAAACTCATTGTGAATAATATTTCCCTTGAAAAATATCGAGAAATATTGATATGTGTATTGAATAATGTAAGTTGTGGTTGTAATTTTTCTTCTTATTTTATTGTTGTTGTTGCGGTAATTTACACATCAAGAATCTGCCCATCATCATCACCACCATTGTCATTCGCATCATAATCATCATCATCACAATTGTCACGATCGTCGCAGTCGTTATCATTGCATCAAACGACCTACACCGTCAATATCATCATCACCATCGTTACTAATCACATCACCATTCACATCGTCATCATTGAGATTACCATCACCGCTAACATTAACAGCATCATCACCGAAGCCAGTGGTGTGAGTGTCACGTTTGTGGTGATTGTCTCGGTGAGTGCATTAAGGGGAGCGGCGATGTAGCGGTTAGCGCGCTGCGCTACAAACCCGGACACCCGAGTTCGATTCCCGCTAACGGCCAACCCCAGTGACGATTATTTGAACTGGTCCTGAGCCTCCCCTAGGTGGACTCAGCCTCAAATGAGTACGTAGTACGGTGTGTAAATATCGCCACTAGTAAGACAAAGGCGGCCGGGCGTGGTATTAGCCACCCACCCCTTCGTGTGCCGTGCCAGCCTTCGTAAGTGCTCGCTAACAGCACTTGCCCCAAAAGTCTGTTAAAGGCTGTACCGGGGATCTTTGTTTTTTTTTGCATCGAGATGAGATGAGCGATGAGTGTACAAGTGAGTGTTGTGAGTAGTGGCAGCCAGCGGTGAGTATTGGTGAGGGGTTTGCGAGTCTTTATTTTTGTTTTCAATCTCCACTGCTGCGATGTTACAGAAAGAAGAGCAGCAGCATCTTTTTGGAGACATCGAGTTCTTCCCAAACGACATTTTCGACCCCATGTACTTCCCGTACTACGGCAAGGTCCTCGACGTGAGTACGCAGCGGCCGCTTGGAGTGCGACCAAATCACCCAGAGCGCCACGCCATATCTCTGTCAAGGCTTCGCAAGCTGAGCCTGAACAGTGCCTGGATGTCGCGCATGCATGTTGAACTTGTCTTGCACCATACGTAGCCAACCGTGCCAATCGGAGGTGCGGGGAAGGACAACAAACTATGGGTCTGTGTCTGCGTCTATGGGTGTTTGTGTGAGTCTATGGGTCTCTGTGTGTGTCTATGGGTTTCTGTGTGAGTCTATGTGTGTCTGTGTGAGTCTATGGGTCTCTGTGTGAGTCTATGTGTGAGTCTATGGGTCTCTGTGTGAGTCTATGTGTCTCTGTGTGAGTCTATGGGTCTCTGTGTGAGTCTATGGGTCTCTGTGTGAGTCTATGTGTCTCTGTGTGAGTCTATGGGCCTCTGTGTGAGTCTTTGGGTATTTGTGAGTCTTTGGGTCTCTGTGTGAATCTATGGGTCTCTGTGTGAGCCTATGGGTCTCTGTGTGAGTCTATGTATATATGTTGAACTTCTTTCGCACCCTACTTAGCCAACCTTGCTAATCGGAGGTGCGAGGGAAGGACAACAAACTACACACAAAAAGCAGTTCTAAAGAAGTCAGTTTTCAATCTCGGATATCAGGCGTCATAGGCTGCGGCGGCGGCTAAATTGTGGGCAACAGAAGGCAGTGGGGCACAATCCACTGTACTGTACTTCTCTATGCTCCCACAACTATGATGTCCTCCTTCACAGCCCGCACGGCACGGCCTTTATTTCCTGCGGTGGATTTAACAAAGGCTGTAAATGTATAAATTACTATTTAAATTCACCTATGACCATATCACCGCGAATGGGCTGTACATCGACAAGCTATTGGGTATATGTATGCACATGTGATTAATGTAAACAAATCAAAAGTGATTTCCTGCTGAAATGAGCATCGATGCATTGGTGCTCATCTCTGAGCCAGTGGGGGGAAGTTCCAAGTCCCTATGGTGGGAACGAGTCTATTCATAGCATAATCACCGTTGACCTCCCCACAAAGTGGTGCTAATTTTATCGACCCCAGACAGGTAATGGGTTAAGTCAACCCCCAGAAGTCCTGGGCTGCAATCTTCCAATTGCAAGCCGCACGCTCTACCACTGAGCCACCTGGCCGGTTGTTGTCGTTGTTGTTGTTGTCGTCGTTGTTGTTGTCTTCGTTGCAGCGTATTCACCGTGACCGTCGCGTTAGAGGCACGGCCGCGAGCCGTGGTGTGCGGTGTGTCAGTTCAAGAGCCCCGGTTGTGTTGCCGTTGCGCGTGCAGGGCATGTACACGCAGCCGCTGGTGGCGGCGCGCTTCCTGAACCTCACGCACGACACCCCCGTGACCATCGAGTGCCGCCTGGAGGGCAACGGCATCGTCAACAAGCACGAGCGCGACCGCTTCCTGGGCCGCATTGCCTTCACGTTCACCGTCAGCTCATAGCGCCCACCACCCTCCCTCCTCATGCTGCTCCCCCCCCACCCCGCTCGCCTCGCTCTGCCACCGTCACATTCTCGCTCTCCTTCCTCCCGGCCCGCCTGTCCCATCGGCCCACCCGCCCGCCAGTCGGCTTAGCCGCTACCGCACCTTCTTTAGCGGCCGCTACGCGCGCACTTGAAACTTCTCTGAGCGACGGGGCGCGACTGGATGCCGGCCGTCATTCAAAATCGTCGTCCCCCACCCACCCCCACTTCTAATTGGCGATTTGCCCTGACCCGCAACCTGAAGCGCCTCGCCGAAACCTAACAGCCATGGTCCACTGGAGGCACGTTTATGGCGCCTGTCCCCGGCAGCGTTTCCCATAGTCGTGTGATCGATTTGCCAAACATGCGAACAAATGGAGCTCTCCCTAGCGGGCAACTGGGATGGAAACTTCCACTTGAGATCCCAGATAGAGGTCACGTGACTGCCTTGACGCCGGGCTCTATTCTCTTGAGGCAAAGGCAGCTTCAAGCAAAGGCGTGAGTGGCATCTGGGGAGGAGAGAGAGGGGGGGGGGAAGTCTTCTGCTTGATCGCTTTTGTGGTATCGACCGAGTGGCTGGCAACAATGGACTGCATCAAGGAATGAGTCGCTCACTCCATTCTGTTGCCCACCAAGTTGCCATAGTCGCTCCTGGTTAATGCGATGCCGGCGATGATTGCCGACAAAACGATTGCCCGAAACTAACTCTGGAGTGGATCATGGCCTTTATGAAAGCATTTGGGGGCACGGTTTGGTATTTTGACGTGCGGTACATAGAAATCAAACGTAACATTTTTTTAGTATATAACTAAACCGTCGAAACACAATACACGCACATTTGCATTTTAAAAATGTATAATCATTTCATTTTTATTGAGCGATTACATTTTATGACGTCGTATCTGAGCCAACCGCGACTGTACACCCGAATATAGCTTCCCATTGTCATCGTCATCAAACACTGCCTTATGACTGCACCTCACATTAGCACGGTTGGCTATGTACGGTGCGAAAGAAGTTCAACACACATACACAGTCTATGGCAGTTGAGCAGAAGGGATTTGCATTAATTCTCCGCTTAAATTTTCCGCAGTATATTTGGTAATACCATCGATAGCCAATTAGTAAGGATATTTTACGTAAACAAAACATGGCAATTAGTTACTAGTTCACCACACCGGTGTGTTGTAGAGTAAATCCACAATTCGCCCTCATTCATCCCCCCATTCATCCCTCCATTCATCAGACACGTCTCTGTCTTAGTCCGGCTCTAGACCTGAGCCATCGGTTGCGAAACCACATCGCTCTCGAAACCGTGCTACTTAATCAACTGCTTTGTCCGCATCTGAGCCAGCAGTTGTGCAACAATGGGCGTGTCCAAGGGCGTGTCCAAGGGCGTGGCTAAGCCATCTAGCCACACTCCTTTAAAGGAGAAGGGCACCACCCATGGTTCTCATTTAGCCCCCGACCCATCCACGCCACGATCGTGACGACCAATCACAGCTCGCAAATGTGCAGCACGTAAAGAAATGTGTCGCTGCTACGAATCCCTCGGCAGATCGATGCTCGAAAGTGGAGTCCGTGTCGACCGCTACCAGCCGTTTGCAGAGACGTTCCACGGGTAAGCGACTGGGCTGCACGTGGCCAAGTTGCACAAAACTGATCGCTCAGGTGCGGAGCCGGCTTAAGACAGTAACCTCGTGGTTGTGAAAGCGTTACTTTCCAACACTTTTTTGTTGTTCATTTAACAAACGTATTTCGCTTGGCACGGAAACCTACGGTAGCGATAGTTTACTTAGGAGAGGGTCACTGAGTCTGAATATTTCAGGAGGTTCCTGCTCTTTGATGTTTTCAACAGGACAATGAGAGCAGAACAATGCATCGATCTATCGATTAACACGGATTATTAAGCTCGCGATACATGCGTCGATGTTTTTACCCTTCGTGTCGTAATGGGTACGCGTCACCCCTGCAACCACTAGAGGCGCAACCATTCATCGCATCGTTAAATAAATAACCGGTTCTTGTATCGAATCGTGACAATTCATTGAATCGCGGCGGGAAGGTGAGGTTTGTCAATCAATCTACCGCGGAGGGGGGGGGGGGACATTTTTTTTCCTGATTTCTGACGAATAATTTCTCTACGGCCACGCACGAACACACGCCGCGGGCACTTCTGCCACTGCACCGAGGCTCTCTGGCCGTTGACAGCCCCCCACAAATTAACAACACGGTGTTTGCCAGCCCCAAATTGTTTTAAATAATTATTATAATAATATTCCCCCCCTTGGTAGCCGATGAGTGCGAGCTAAGATGCTCATGGCGTTTTATCGATAAAAGCGTCGCTCTGCGAGGCCGTTTCGAATGGGGGCATTTCCCCGTCGCGTGGCTGGAGGCCGTGCGAAATTAAATCACGGGGACCGATGTTTGCCCCCCCCCCTCCACCTCTCGAGGAAGTCGCAATCGTGCCCAGAGAGATTTTCCACCCTCGGTGTTGGCTGCGGTGCAGGTCGGGTTGGGCCGATTGTTCTGCTGCTGCTGCTGCTGCGTTTCTATCGGCTGGTCTTTGTCATCTCAGAAACCTGTTGCTTGATCTCGCGCTTTCAAAACTCATTTCCTGCGAACTGCTTTCTTTTTGTTCATGTTGTCCTTCCCCCGCACCTCCCGATCAGCACGCTTGGCTACGTGCGGTGCGAACGAAGTCCAACGTGCACACGCACAAATCCCACCCTTAAGTGCCTGGCGCTCGCATATTTAAAGTCCCGTCTGTGTGACGCGGTGCTTAACCCTGTTTAGCCCCGTCTGTAATACGTACCTAAACTGTATATCAGTATGTTGCTGTTAAGTACCATCGGCTGCATTTACACTAGGGCATCGGCGCTTACCACTTCAGTTTCCAGTCGAAACGGAAGCGGTCAACGCGAACTGCGTCTCGTTTTTACACTGCTCGAGCAAAGCCAGGGCCCCCCACCACCACCTTCGCCCTCGTGCGCCAACCTCGTCTTGAAGAAACGAGAGACGCGTCCGACGATTGTCGCAGGCGGAACTCGCCGACAAGGATCGTGCGCCAGCCGTTCCTCCCGGCGTTGGGGGTTTTGTGGTGGGGGGGGCGGCATTGCCAGAGGGATGGGGTCAGGGGAACGGTCACTCTCACGTATGAACCGGCGGCTATGGATTCCGAAATGCCATGATGCACTCGGGCAATTTTAGGGAAATTGTCCCTGGCGGTTGTCACCGGCGACGAGGGTTTCCACCGCTTGAGTTGATATGAAATGGCGTAATAACTTAGACGTGCACACGTAATGTTGCAGATTTCAACTTGCTACACGAAAGGAGAGCATTTAAGTGCAACAAACTGGGACATGTCGTTGGAAGATTATCGGACTGTTAAAATCGATTTTGCCAGGGCTTTTAGTGACCTGGTTAGGACTGAAAGATGTCACGGGACAGCAGCTACCTCAACTAGAGGACGATCCTGAGAAAACCAGGGCAGGTGGCAAGCCAATTGGAAACACATTTCCTCTTAGCAATTATTTTTTTCTTATGGCCACAACAATTGTGTTTCGTGTCGAGGGGTGGCGAGCGAGCCAGCGGACGGATTTAGGAGTAGCCTCGTTAATATAAAAAACTCTGCCGGCGTACGATGGAAGCGGCCAGTCGCGTTACTGTGTGACACGTGGTTTGAGATTAGTGACCGCGGTCATACTCTGGGCCGTTCTTAACTTTTCCATCGGCGGAGGAAACGCGACGATCTTCCTACACCGCAGCTGGTATTGATTACCATTCAATCAATACCAGACCATGGCTACTTGGTCTGGTATTGTTTGACAGAAGCTCCGTCCAGCCAGCGAAAATGGAATTTGTGGAAGAGTGTGCATTATGATTGACAACGGTCAATCTACACCCAGGGGTGGGGAACCTTTTTTTCTGCCAAGGGCCATTTGGATATTTATAACATCATTCGCGGGCCATACAAAATTATCAACTTAAAAATTAGCCCGTTATATTTGGTTTTAATCAACTCGCCCCTAATGCGATGGCTGGAACTGCTTCTCTTTGGCGAGGCGTGTGATGTTCGCTGGTATTGATGATGTTGCTACTCGCAACTGCTTTTCCAGGTTTGCTCCTAGATTTGTTGAATTTCGAGTTCCACTTGCGGTTGCCTTGGCAGGGCCACACCAAATGATTTCGCGGGCCTCATACGGCCCGCGGGCCGGACGTTCCCCACCCCTGGTCTAGAGTCACAAGCCTCGGGGTTAGTCGTGTGACCTCTGCCTACGATCTGATTGGAAGTTGCCAGTCACCCACGAGGGCGGGGGGAGGGCAGCGATTGGTGTGGCGACTATGACGATAGCAGCTAGCGTCTGCCATCGATTTGGTCAAGTGCATCATGGGCTTAACAGAATCTACGAAGAAAAGAATTTGTTCAGAACTGACGGTTAGTTTAGTTCTAACTACTGTGTTCGGAATAAACTCCCTAGTGTAAACACAGCTGTAGTGTGGATTTTTAAATTTAATATATTACTCCAGTGGGTTTTAAAAAAACTGCATCAATGTATCAATGTCCCCTGCGTTAAATCCAAACGGAATCTCATTGTTGGACACACCCAACAAATGTCACGTCTAACATCTAAACACTGTCATGTATTTGTGTTGTTGTTTAAAGGTTGGGTTTGTGAGGATGCGCTTATGCTCAGTCCAAACACCTTCAGTGACGTGGCATGAATGTGAACTTTTTAGTCGGGGACAGGTTGGTGAATGTGGATTTGACAGCCAGTACAGTATCGTAAAACACGAGCATTTGAATTCACTGCTATTAAGTTACCGTCATATTCAGAGTTATCAAACTTGGCGTGCAAGCCACACTGCATGTATATTTTAGGCCGTAGCGACTCCAGTCTTTAATGTCGCCAGATCCACAATCCACGGTGGAGTTGAATGCCGAGCGACCGCATGAGTAAATGTCATTCTCCAAGGGGGAACGGTAGCTTCGTAAACCTGTGCATGAAGTGGAATTCACGAGCCCAGCTTGCGTTCAGCTATCCGGCCCACAATGATCAAGGGTCATAGTGCTGTAAGAAGTAAACAAAATGTTAATATCACTTTTTAACAAAAATCTTTAAAACTATTTTGTATTTAACCAGGTAAGACCCACTGAGCTGTAGAGCTCTTTCAGAAGCGAACCAGCCACGAATTAAAGTTGAACGAAGTGGCTTATCATCACGTGGAAATGTACAGCAGCCAAATACTCTAAATGCATGATGTTGATTCGAAATGTGGAGGGAAAAACCGGAGCACCCGGAGAAAAATCCACGCCACCACAGGGAGAGAGAGACACGCAAACTATCAATATACAGCAGGCGTCAGGGTCGAGGAACGAACCCACAACCTCCTGTATACCAGGCGAGACAGTTAACATCTCCTAGCCACTGCGGCGCCCCAATACTGCATAAATTACTTTAGAAATAATTGTTTTTTTTATTCACGTTTAGTTTGTTTAAGCAGAAGGGTGATAACTCGAGAGACCGGAATAGTTTTATTTGCAAGAATGACCTGGAGGAGATAATTTGGGCATCAAAGATGTTTACATCTGCATAGATCACGATAATGTATTTTGCTAAAAAAAAAACACTGTATCCACCACACCTTGTACTTGATTGAGGGTTTTTTGGAGTGAAATATCATCTCGCCAGTAGATTGTAGTCATTGATTTGATATATAAAACCTCACAGATGTGCTCACGACACAAATATCAAAAGTTGCTTGCATCAATGAGCTGCGGAGAGCTGCAGGTGTCAACACGTGGCAACACGTGTGTCAACAAATGTGTCAACACGTGTGCGTCGTATTTGATAACTCTGAAAGACGAACGGTTGGTTAACAGCTTATGTATATGACTGTCATTTTATTTTTGCGTGACCTCAGTGGCGACGTAGTGGTGGTGTTCGTCAGTCAAATTAGCCGGTGAACAGGTGAGAATCTGGTTTGGGAAGACGTGTACGATATCTATTTTCATTCTTACCAATTACAGTGACACTCCAGTCATCTGTATATCTGTTACTTGGATCTCTCTGCTCGATCCAAACATCGATTGGCACAAAATCAAATTATCCACGCGACAATCCCTCCAAGTTGAGCCATGGCACGGATACGAAGGTCCGGATGTGGTGGAAAATTAATCCCAATATCATCCACCTCTAGGACCGCCCACACCCCCCCAATCCAATCCGGTAATAGGATTTCCACTTAAAAAAAGAAATCCCAGTTCCATTGACATCCGTGCAGAGTTAAAACCCTTCTTAATCCATTCCAGTTGCCTCCAGGTACATGCAGGAGGCACGCTTAGGGGAGCTCGAGAATAATATTGCAGGGAAATTGCCCAGTAAGTACCCGTCTCAAATCTAAAACTCGTTGCACACATTGAAGCGGGATTTAATTGTCCAATGGGGCTCCCACGATTTGAACCCGGTGTAACAGGCCGAAGTATACCCCCAGGCCGTAGTATACCCGGGGTTAAAACGGCCTAGGCTAGATTATACCCGGGTATATTATGGCCTAGGCCAAATTATACCCCTCTAGGCCAAATCATACCCCCATGATGGTAATAGTGTTGAGCGATATACACATGAATTACTAATTTTTTCCGACATTTTAATTAAAACTGTAAACACATAGACTTTGATTGCTTCAACCAGAAAAACTTTATTAATAACCCTAACCCTATACCTATCCCAAAAAATGCTTCAATTGATCAAATTGAGATTCTTACTTCCATTTATACGCTTTTTAGATATCGATTGAAGTTCGTTTGAACTTTCACATGGGGCATATTCTGCCCTGGAGGGGTATGGTCTGGCCCAGTCTAGTTTAAACCCCCGGGGGGTATAGTTTAGCCCAGGACACTTTATCCCCCCGGGTTTACTCTGGCCTGGGCCAAACTATACCCGGGTTTAATCGTGGCAGGGGTTATTTTAGCCTGTTACACCGGGACCTGTGGGTTTGTTTTACATGCGATAACAGTAATTGAAGGCGATAGCGGAGTACCCCTGGAGGTTTGAACACTGCGTGGAGCGAGCACCAAACAGACGTCAGCGTCTCTCCCAAGTCGGATTCAAGTCTGGCAAAAATTGTCAAATGTGGTGTCTAAAATGGCCAAACTACTTTGCTTTTTTTTTAAACATTATTAAAACCCCACGGTATTGAAACGTTGTTTTACCTTGTTTTTATTTTTGTTTTGTTTAGAAATTGTTAGTATGTGACGGTCCTATCATGGGCCTAATTTGACGAAGGGGAGAGGAAAGTAAACCGTAAACGGTTGTTTGTATTAACACTTAAAAAAAGTCCCGAAATTTTGGATTAAGTGACGCAAATAATGTTTAACAAAGTGGGAGGGGGGAGTGGGAAATAAATAAACCGTGGGTGTTCTCACCCATCTGCGTGATGTGACGCTGCGTTTGTGTTTTTTCCCTGTTTGACTTCTATAAAGAACTAAACATGTTTTTTTTTATTTTACCAGGTAAGGCCCACTTAGCTACAGAAAATAGCTCCTTTTCCGAAGCAAGCTGCCTATCGCAAATTATATCACGACGGAGTTGCTTATCGCGTGGACATTTATAGCGGCAGCCAAATGCCCTGAACGCGTGATGTCAATTCTAAATGTGGAGGGAAAAAACCGGAGGATCAGGAGAAAAATCCACGCGACCACGGGGAGAGAGACACGCAAACTCCAAGCATACAACAGTAGGCGCCTCGGGGTCGGGATCGAAACCGACAAACCTTCTGTACACCAGGCGAGGTAGTTAACATCTACACCTTTCAAGTTGTGGTCAATGAACCCTTCACACTGCGAATCGCACGAGATTCACGATCCGAATCGCAGCGGCAGCGGCACACTGGGACAGCGTCACGAGAACTCGGTCGACGAGATTGGCATCGCAAAAGTCGAGCGTCTGACCGGAGCACTTCGCATTTCATTGGACTCGCTAGCGGTGGCGAGGTTTTGATTGCCGTTGGGGCATTTAAAAAAAGGAGCTTCCTGGAAGTGTTTCAAGGTCGTCAGCACGAACCGAGAGCGTTATGGTCAGCGTTAGGGTTGGGGCCAGTATCGGCATTCGGGCTAGCGTCCGTCCAGGGTTTACGGCTAATGTAGGGGCTGGTGTTAGTACGGATATGCTAGAGCAGTGGCTCTTAAAGCTTTAACTTACTGCAGCCTTGTATCTCTTTGTTTCTCAATCGTATTTTTTAAAAATGTTAATGAACACGTAGGTGGGATGAAATAATGTAGTTGTACTGACGTGGTCGTGCTTACTTTGTGTTCGATAATTTATCTTCGAAAAAAAAACTGGAATATCTCGCACCCCCCGGGGTTGCGTGCACTCCAGGTTAAGAGCCACCGTGCTAGACCATCCAATAGATTGCGTTGGGTAAGTTTCGATTTAAAGCTTTCGTGACTGCAGGGATTCGTCTTCTTGGTTCTTTCGGTAAAGTCACGTAGAAGGGAAATAATAAAGTAATAAAAATAAAACATTATAAAATACAATTCTCACGACGTTTCGGCCACAACGCAAGCAGCCGTCCTCAGGTGAAGAACAGGTCTGTCGGAAAGACAGACCTCATTCAGACGCTGTCTTTCCGACAGACCTGTTCTTCACCTGAGGACGGCT
>CM025623.2:2274135-2331145 GCA_014621495.2 Entosphenus tridentatus | reverse complement strand
ATTCTGGGGGCGCAGGGCGGTCGACAGCCTGCGGGCCCCGGAGCCGAACGAGCCGCGCTATTTAATAAAAAGGGAACCGGCGGCGCTTCGCGAGACGTTGTTTATGAACGAGTCTCGAAGTCACCGCGTGCTTTGTGGCTCTTGAAATATTGGAAGTTTTTTTTTCAAATACAGAATTAAAAAGAAATGGCTCTCCGGTTGCGTAACTCACCCGCAGCTCCCATGAACACCCCTGCACAACAGCAAGAAGACGACGACCCAGAAATAATGTTTGGTTTATTTCAAAGCGAACGAACAGTTCCCGCTCGCTGTGAGTTGGCGAATTCTCGTCCGCTGCACCCAGGGGTCAGGCAAACAACTCCCGCAGAGGAGCCATCCGTGGTGTCGGCGACTCCCCCCTCCTCTCAAACTCCAGGCTCACCAGTTGCCCCGTGTCATCTATCGCTCCCTCACCCCCCCCCCCTCTACAAATCATGCCGGCTGTGTCACTCCAGCATCTTGAGTTTCAAGCGCAACGAGACGCGAATAAGTCCATTTGGAATCTACCGTTTAAAACACGCGTCAAGGTCCCAGCTGTACATTTGTTTTTTGTTATCAGACTTTTTACAATGGGGCTTTTGCTGACATTACGAGTTACTGGCCGTGACATCCCCCAGCCACCCTCCCTCGAGGAGGGCTTTTTTTGGGGGGGTGGATGTTGCACCATCGAAGCTCGTCCCTTTGAGCGAGCTGGCGGGTGAGAATCAACAACCACAAAGTCGGGAAGCGGCCACCAATTAAACCACACGCAGCCAGAGCTCAACAAAAGTCGCCCTAAACTGCCGCGCGCAACGGGTGGCAACGCGGGGTGCGTTTAACAATCATCAGGTGCGTGCGGCATGCAATGACGTTTGCGTTTCAATGGGGAGGAGGAGGAGGGGGGGTGTGTGAAGACTGGTAAACAAAAGTTTTACTGTGCCGAGACACAAGGATTGGCGGTTGTGGAACCTTGCATGAAGGCACCGATCCAAGCGACGTGAGCGTCGTCAGCCTGGACAGGAAGGAGGCAGCTGCTTCTCTGCCCGGCGTGCAGAGCGAACTCCACTCGGCTGCCCCTGCAGCCTCGACAAGAGCGCTGCGCTACAGGGGACGGCGCTCTTCCCGGGGCCGGACGATGTTCAGTTTCTCGTTAATAGTGGCCGCAGAGGTCAATCTGATGAAACGTCATTGCTTCTTGGCAAGACTTTTCTCGACGGCATCCGATGATATTTCACGACTTGACATTTAAAAAAATTAACCCGTAAAAACAAAGTTTTTCACTATAAATCCTTTAGATGTGTGGCGGCTAGAGTCCTCTCGTCCTCTGGCTTGAGAAGCATTATCATTATCAGAGTTGCTTCTTTTTGTTTGCTTTTTTGACTACTTGTGTTGTGGTTATTGCAAACATGATGCCTTGAATAAAGGTGTCAGTTTTGTACCAGTTTAAAAGGGTAAAAACCTACTACTACCAACGGAACAATTGACTCTTACACGGGCAGCAGGAACAGACGTGTCGCGAGTCTAAGAATCGAACATTCAACGTCGATGAAGCGATGCATCGTGACACCGAAATTAAAGTGTTTTTGTCGTTTTCTTAGGTTTTTTCGGTAAAGTCACGTAGGTAAAACATTCTATTGATATGGTAAGGTGAGGCTTCAGACTAAGAATAGAAAGTGTTCCGTACTTGGCCCATCCCCTCTTCAACCATTATACATACGGAGTGGTAGCTCTTGTAATCTCTCATTTACTTGATACAGCTGTCGTGGCTGTGACGGTTCCACCTGAAGACGGAAGCTTGTGTTGCCTCCGAAACGTCGTGATTTTTATTTTATTTTACTTTTATTAATTTGAATTTTTTACCTACATGACTTTACCGAAAAAACCTAAGAATATGAATCCTTGCAGTCACGAAAGCTTCAAATCTAGAATGTTTTTGTCGTTGTTGTTGCCTTTGCGCATTGTGGACTACGAGCGAGTTTTGAGCCAATTGGGTGCACCGAACAAATCGTCTGCGCCTGCCGGAGGAGGGATTCGTCCTGGGGAAGACACGATTTAAATCGGCACAATACTTCCAACATGAGGCTTGGCAATAGCGAGAATCTTGTAGATACAACAACGTACCATATGAAGACCGCAACATGGGCAGACACGGTAAAATTGAAATATGCATCACAAGACAAAGATCTCCCATGTAGCCTTAACAGGTTGTTGGGGCAAGTGCTGTTAGCGAGTAGCACCTATGAAGACCGGAATGACACACGACGGGGTGAGAGGCCAGCACCATGCCCGGCCGCCTTTGTCTCCCTAGTGGCGGTCTACACACTGCACCAGGTACTCATGTGAGGCTAAGCAGACCTAGGGGAAGCCCAGGACCGGTTCAGATAATCGCCAATGGTGTTGCAGCATTCATTGTGCAGCGCGCTAACCGCTACACATATATGCGCGTGCACACAACACACACGTCCATGTATGTCAGCAGAACATTGGGAACCACAACCACCAGCATGGCTACGATTCGTTTCAATGGGGTACATTACTAAAAATTCTCAAATCATAAAAAGCAACACAAATCACAAACGCAGCGTGGAGTATAACAACATAATTATAACATCGACTACATTAACATTGGCAGCTCTCGCTTTAGAACACGCGCACGCGGAATTCACCCACGGGGGGGAATGATATTCGATTGCATCCCACACAGAGTAAAAACACGCCGACACAAAAGACGATTCGAGCCCTCCCCGTGGGTTGCCGTTGTTCGAGATAACGCGGCGCCAAGATCAGAGCGCAAACGCACGAGCCGCGCATTTCCCGAGTGCGAGACGACTTATTTTTCTTTCTTATGGCAAGGGGTGGGGTGGGTTGGGGGAAACCCCAGCAACGTCTTGTGCGTGTGGATACTGAGATTATGGGGCCATTCAAGAGGCTCTCTGGCGGCTCGGTGGATTAAGGCTGGCAAGGGTCACACTCGGTACGCAAAAGGATGTAACCCCCCCCACCACCACCACCCCCACAGCGATGACGAGGTGAATACTTCGGGCACGGTTTCGCTGTTGCAATTTACTTGTGCGTCTCGTTTCACCCACCCAAAGGTGCTCGTACTTGTTCTCTCGTGTGTCTGTGCAGTCCACGAGGCCCCCCGACGTGTCCCGAGGGAGCACACCACAAACCAGAGGTCGCAACCGGGTATCCTATAACCGTACCCTACCCGATATCCGGCTACCCATACCCGGCCGGGTACGGGTAGCCGTTTGAGACCCTGGTGCGGCCGGGTACAGGTAAGGAATCAAAACCCGTTTGCGACCTCTGCCACAAACTATCACGCAATCACCAAATAAATCCCAGGACGTCAACTCTCAGACCCACGGGTCGACTACAAAGACCCCCCCCCCCTCGCTGCCCCCTCCTCCGCCCATGTAGCCTGAACAGACTGTTGGGGAAAGTTCTGTTAACGAGCACCTATGAAGGCCGGCACGGCACACGAGGGGGGTGCGTGGCCACCACCAGGTCCGGCTACCATCATCTGCCCCCAAAGGCAATGCTTACACACCGCACCAGGCACTCATTTGAGGCTGAGTCGACCTAGGAAAGGGGCCCAGGACCGGTTCAGATAATCGTCACCGGTGTTGGCCGTGAGCGGGAATCGAACTCGGGTCGCCGGCTTCGAAGCGCAGTGCGCTCACCGCTACACGACGGCTCGCTAACACGCACACGACACACGAGCCGACGAGCGTGCGTTTGTGTCCTGCGCACGAGAATCTAAATCAGTCGATTAACCAAACGCGCAGCCTACACACGGGTGACACTCATCACAGGTCTCGGTGGGGGGAGGGGGGTGGCAATCGATCGCCCATTGCCCTCCCCCCTTGGATCGACGCCGATGGCCGAGCACCGCGCACATCGGCCGTGTTGCACACAACGCAGTGGGGGGGGGGGGGCGGGGGAGGGGGGGGGGGGGGGGGGGGGGGGGGGGGGGGGGGGGGGGGGGGGAGCCATCGGCGTCACGGTCGCGGGTTTTTGACGGAAGACGAAAACTGCTTTGGCAAAGATAACTTTTGATCCATGACACGGGTGTGTTTGAGGCAGGAATCGCATCGGATATTCTTAACGGTACCGAGAGCCAGACTCTGGACACAAACACAATGTCCAGACTGACAACCAACACGAGACAATATACTAAACTCTTTTTTTTACCCACTGAACTATTTAGCTTTTTTTCACAAGCGATCTGGCCACAAATGATAGCTCAACTAAGTGGCTTATCGTGTGGAAATGTGTAGCGGCCAAATACTCGAAAGGCGTGTTTCTAAATGTGGAGGGAAAAAAAACCAGAGGACACGGAGAAAAATCCACGCGACCACGGAGAGAACATGAAAATTCAAAATGTACAGCAGGCGTCAGGGTCGAGATCGAACCCACGATCTCCTGCGTACCAAGCGAGGTAGTTAACATCTCGCCACCGCGGTGTACAGCGTCCGTTGATTACAAGTGTAATCAATCACCTTGGCAGTTGACCACTGTTAGTGCACACGTACGGGAAGTGATATCAGATTCAATAATTTGACGAAACTCGGATAAAGATGAACGTGTACAACAAGCCCGAGTGGATGTTTGATGGTAACACCACTTGAAGCCTTATCGTCATAATTTGAGACATTCATGGATGGGAATGTCTGGATCATGTGGTGCTCCCACAATGACCCGCTTAACGGTGCCACTACATCACAGCTTTGGCCAAAGCACAGCGACGCAAACAGCACATCGAGCAGGGTTCGGTCTTATTAACTATCACAAGCACAGCCTGTCGACCGGGGCTTGCCAGGTGTTGTAGGCGTGCGGCCGAGGTCACCAGGAGGGGGTATGGCAGTGCTGGGCCTTTCCCCGCTGTCCTCCAAATGAAGCAAACACCGCCATTAATGGGAACCGGCCAAACATCCTAACGTAGCGGGACCAGCCTGATATTTATTTTTAAGACTGATTGATTCATAATAGAGGTTTATTTTGGGGGTTAAATCGCGTAAATATAAAAATGTGTCGTTAAACCCGCCACCACCCGACACAGCCAATTAGTAAGTACAGCACACCAGTGTTGGGAGAGCCAAGCCACAACATTTACAATCCGAGCACGACGTTTCGCCAGTAATTGCAACTAGCTTCATCAGGCGACAGCCAGATTTGAGAGACTCAGGAAAAGACTCATTGAGGCTCTCAGGAAAACAACTGATGCTACTGTAGTTATTAATTAGCATCAGTTTACTGGACATCAGCGAAACAAAGATCTTTACAGGTCATCGGATTCCTCCGTTAAAAAAAAAAATTCTGACTAGAATACCGATTATTATATAACGCTTCATCTGGCCTCTCCTTTTTTTCCCCCACACAGCTCCAAACGCGCTCACAACCCACACGGCGATTCTGCAACTGCCCTCCATTGCCGAGACCCTTGGAAAAGCAATTCGGCTTCGCTTTAAAACCCAAAGGGATCACAAAAACTGAAACTGCCACGGGGGACGGCAGACAAACCGCCTGCGCAGCAAACGTCAGATGGCGGCACGCACGGAGCACCGTATTTTTGTAACAGCGGCGGATCAAAGTGCTTGGTGTATTCTCGGTAAACAGGAGCAGAGGTTCCAATCGTCTGTCAGCGGCTCCTATTGGAGAGGCGGGCAGGGGATGGGTAGAACCCGCAGTCTTGGAGAGGATGGCATTGATTAGGCGCAGCTTTAACACAAACTATCGTAAAAATCGTAACGGACGGCAGTGATGATCAGTGTTTGTTGCATGGCTGAGGTACGCATCAAGCATGCACGCAGACCTACAAATATGGCTGGTTTTTAGGATAAATTTTGGGATGAAACTCTTACATATATATTTTTACGACATCAATCACCAACATCCCCCCCACCTTTAACACGTAGGCTTCCAATATCATGATTCATAAGACAGTTTGTTTGGGTCAGATGGTGGAAGTAAATTGTGTCGTAAACCCTCCACCCAACACAGCCAATTAATATAAAGTAGTCACGTGATGAACAAGCGTGCCAATTTTATGTCTGCTTCAGCACACCGATGTGGTGTTTGGGAGAGCGATCCACACACACATGTAACAATTGGGTACGACGTTTCAGTGCTAGTTTACAACCGGCATGACCATGCACAGTTGACGGAATTGCGAAAAGCATCCACCCCGTAAAAGTTGATACATTTAACACACAGCGCTTTTCGTGACAAACATTATCATTCACAATTGATCGTTTGCGTGACTTTATAAATCGGCTGCGTCGGTTGGAGGAGGGTTCAAGACACGTTCGAAATTGTGCGACCAGCCCCAAAAATCGATTATGAATCGACAAACATCCCTCACGTCTCGGGGTGGATAAAGCATTTCTCTTTCGGTCAGCACGGGGAGGTCACATGTGGTGCGTCAGAACGACCCGGGAGAGCGGTGCGAAAACATCAACTCACGAGTCTCCTCTCATCTGCGATCCTATTATCTGCAGGGCCTAACAGATCTTGCAACTATTCCCATTAACCCAGCGCCGGCGCTCCTCACCTACCCTCGAGTTAAGAGATAACAGAAAGAAAACGTGTTGCCAGTTCTTAAATTCACCTCCATTCTCCACGGCTTCCTTGGATAAGAAGAGGCGGCCTGCACGACACGGCGAGGGAGTTGGATTCACAAACCACACCCAAGTGGAGAACTCATCCCGACGTTCACGGTGCTCAGGCACCACACCTGCGGCGCGTTGTCCCGCACGCATAATCATTCCCGTCGCCTCGCATTTGTTCCAATGATGTCGCGGTTAAGATAAATATTTTCTCAGACTACACCACGACTCCTCAGATCCACAATTTTGCTCATCTGCAAACGGGTCCCCTAAGTTCACTGCGAATAAGAGGAGCGCAAACGTACTTGTGCGGTCGTTTCACGAGGATGCTCTTACGCAACACGTGCCAGGTGCCCCCCCTTCGTGCTGTGAGGAGCGGCTCTCTGCGCGTTCCCCCCCCCCCCACCGGCGATCGGTAACGTGAAGGAACGAACTCGTAAAAGGAGATGCTTATATATGTTTTGTAGTCATCGGTGCCTGGGCCGAGACCATCAGCCCACCAGCAGGGAGCAGCTGGAGTGACTGCCTGGACTCACGCCGAGGATTCCCAGCGGTGCTGGCTCAGCACAATCACGCGGCCCTTACGAGTATCCAGCCGCCGCCGTCGCTAGCGCAGCACGGCCGAGACGAGGGCGAGAGCAAAGGGCTTGGACTTGGCGAACGGTTCGGGATCGTGCTCGCAGCAGGACTCGTGTTAAAGAGACTGGGCGCGCGAGCTTGGCACGCGCCGCGAGGGGACGGCCGCGCCGCTCGTCAGCGAGAGCAGGCGGCCGGGTGGCACCAGCGACGTGATCCCCGCATCGCTGGTGCCGCACGGCGACCTGCGCCCGTTCGCAAGCGCCCGCCAACGAGCGCTCGTCGCCGCACGGGCACCAGCGACGCGTCGCGCGCAATCTACTCGCAATGCCGTCGTCCCCGCGTAAACTATAAATACCCTGCTCTGCCGTACGCAACATAAAACGATCTCAGTGGTTATTAAATAAAGGCCAATGAAGGGCTGGCGTCGAACTCACAGGTACAAAGAGGACCGACCCTATCAGCCACATAGCTGCACGTTTGCCGAAGGGACCGGAGGCTTTAGATAGGAACATACCGATGGCAGTCGACTGCTGGATATAAAAATATACGCGTTAAAAGACCCGCCTGACGCAGCAGAGACCTTGCCGAAACCGAGTTTACGCTTGTGCGTTCATCCTGACCGGATCTGCTCCGAGTTATGTGCGAGGATCTGTGTCGAACGTATGATTGAACAGCTCATCCGTGTGGCTGCGAAAAAAAAGAGGAAACTGCAAGAACAGAAGAGGGTTGTAGCCTGCGCTAAATTCTGGACCCATAAAAAAAAAACACCGGCCTGAATTAAGGAGCTACGATTGGGCTGCAGTCTGATAAAAAAAAACTGAGACCGCAAGTGAGTAAAGAACGTGGGGAATTACAAGCAAAAGCGTTTGTTCACAGCAAGAAACCCGCCCCTAGGCAGCGGCACTCGCACTGCTAAGTGAATCCTGCACACCGCACGGGAGAGTTGTATCAGGAACACAAGGAATCACAACTCGGATTTAAACTAGCTCGGATCCGAACAGGCTTTTAAAAAAAAAAATTAGGGGGTTGTTGGGAACCCACGGCAGGTTTTAATTAAGAGGACTCTGGCCGGCACCAGAGCTCGTTTGCCCGATGTAGGGAACCGGGGCCAACGGGAGGGGGGGTGGAAGCGGACGCGGTACGTCGGCGCATTTCCACGGCGATGCATGGCGACGCACGTCATCTTCTGGAGCACAGGAAGTGGGTGAGTTGCAGCTGTCTTCGCTTCAGGTCCACGTGCACGAGAGATGGGCCTCGAGGGTGGCGCCAGCTTACGTTGCTGTCGCTCGAACGTCAATCTGACGTCGTGGGCGGAGGCGATTAAACGGGCGGTTCGTGCGATCGGCCCACCAACGCCTTTAGGGGGCGGAGCTCGCACGCGATGTAGAAACCCGAGATTCGTTCCCCTCATGAAGGCCACGCTTGCTTGGATGCACAACAACAGCAGCAGCAGCAGCAACCTCGGTGCACGATCAACGCGGTCGGCTGGCGACGCCTCGTGTGCGGTACGTTGAACCCGAAGAACCATCTCCTTGCACGTCAGGTTTAGCTGTGCCCAGGTCAGGTCGGATATACTTAAAAGACCTGGTCCTCGCCGTGGCCCCAGTTGAACGTGGGCAACGCGAGGAGGGGGAGGAAGGAGGGGGGGTGTTTGTGTGAATGCGGCCTCGGCCTGGATGGCACTGCCCGCCGCCGCGTGATCTCCGTGTCTCCGCACTGGCGGCAGTGCGGGAGACGTGACAACCGCGCACCCGGTTAGTCTGAGTCATCGTCCTCGTCGCTGTCCTCTTCGCTCTCCTCCTCCTCGTCCTCCTCCTCCTCGTCCTCCTCCTCCTCGTCGCCAAGGAAGGAGAAGGGCGTCGCGTTGCGGGAACGGCCGCCGCTGCCGGAGCGAGGGGCCGCGTCGACCGCCGCCAACGCCAACGTGGCGCCGTCCACCTCGATGTCCAGCGGAGAGGGCAGCCCGTCCAGCCTGCAAGCCACGAGGCCAACCGCACTCCCGTCTCACCCCAACATGGCCACACCCCGTGTCTAGCCGCGACGCAACGGCTCGGCTCCGGCACACTGGAGCTGAACGGCTCCCATGGGGTCTCGCAAGCGACATGACAGCTCCCTGTCTAACCGTAAATCTGTGTTCTTCATTGCAATGTTCGTGGGCCACTGGTGGCTTTTAGCGAGGTCCGTGACGTGCGACCCCCGACAATACACAAATGTTGAAAATACCCCCCATCATCATCCTTCTGCTGTCAAACCCCCAATTGTTTCATGTGTGTGGCGGCCCTCACACTGATGATGCCTTATCGGCAAAAGTGGCACCCCCTCTGAAAATTAGTGAAGAACACGGCCATTAATTAACAACTACCTCTCGTTTATCCCATAACATATTGGCCAACAGCTGAGCCCACCCCTTCACTGAGACACCCAGCCTGGGGTTGTTTTATTATTTTACCAGATAAGGTCCACTGGGCTATATAGCTCTTTATCACAAGCTACATGGCTACAAATGATAGCTCAACAAAGTGGCTTACCACGTGTGAAATTATAGCAGCAGTCAAATACTCTAAACGAATGTTTCCAAATGTCTAGGGAAAAATCGGAGGACCCGGAGACAAATCCACGCGAGCACGGTGAGAAAGACATGCAACCTCCAAATAGTCGGGATCGAACCCAAGCAATCCTGTAAACCAGGCGAGGTAGCTAACATCTCGCAGCGCCCAACTAAGGTTAAATACGAGCGTGGCGTCAAGCCCCGTGCCTCGCGCTCGCCGGCACGCGACAAACAGCACACCTCGACACAACCGCAGATACAACCGCACGCCTCGACACAACCGCAGGCACGCGGCGCAGGCAGGGCAAGCCGGTCCCTGCGAACGTTGGCTCAAACTCACCGGCCGGACGCGGCGTTTGGATCGGCCGACTCGAACTCCTGACACGCCATGTCTGCAAACGGAACAGCGGCCGGAAATACGACGTCAGGTGAGTCCGTCGGATCGGCATTCGGGTCGCGTCTCTCGCGCCACCATTGCACGCGGCCAGGTGTGGGGGCGGCGAGTGCCGTCCGTACAAGTTGTCGAGACCGGCCACACGGTGGTGGTAGCTTTACGCCAATATTCCTTTCCATTAACCATTCCACCCACCCGACAAGACTGTCACGTTCACAAGGATATAATTTATACGTGCGGAAGTGTCGATCAAATTCGGACTGATAAAGGCCCTTTCTCCCTCCTCACGTCTCGCGACTGGATTTATCGTGCAAGGACGCTTCGCTCAAACTGCTCCGAGCTTCACCAGGATGCGATCTCAGGAATCGGGCGATTTCCGTTTCCAGAGCTACCTTGGTTGCCCAGGCGCGTGTGCCGGTGAATAAAGGCTTCTGTAGAATTAAGTCGTGCGAGTGATATCAAAGCCTTTTTCCCCTCCCTCTCTCTCGATATGTACGTATGCACGTTGAACGATACGCTACGGGAACTGCGAGGTCAACTGCTATGAATGTGCCAGAAGTTCCACAATTTCGGTCGTACGTTTCACACACTTTGAAGACACGGGTATTCATCGGTGTAATCACAAATTGGCTTGCTTGCTTTTTTTTTACTTGCGATTATGACTGCGATTTACAGAGACACAATTTGTACCCGTATTTCTTGTTGACGAGGGGAAAAAAACGCTCGTGAAACGACGCGGCGTCGGACGTACTCGGACAAAATGACGCACGCGGGCAGGGTCGAGTACGGGGGAACAGAGTGGGGTGACAAGGTGAGGATCGGGGGTCGTACCGCGCACGAACGGCTGCAGGGCCTTGGGCACGAGGAGGCGCGCACGCTCCATGTTCTCAGGCGAGCACGTCCCCGTCTCCAGGCCGAACGTGAGCCCCATGCGCTTGAGGACCTCCACGTCGTCGTGGATCTCAAACGCGTTGTCAAAGTTGAAGAGGTACTCGAACCTGCACAGACGGACGGACAAATGGGGAGGTAGTGGAGCGAGGGGAGTGGAGGGAGGCAGCCTGGGTGAGACGCGTGCCCCACCACACTCACCCCTAGGCCAGTGCACCCATTCACCCCCGCAGCACCGACCAGCTGACCCGGTCACCTGACCACCAACTCGTCCAACCGCCTGCTCGGCCATCAGGCACACCAACTCACCCACGAGCAGTCCCCCCCACCCAACCACGAACCCACGTGCCCATGTACGTGTCCGTTACGTGCACAGCGATTCTCCCCCAGTGAGTCCATGACGGGCGGGCGGGCGGGCGGCTGTCGTGGGAATCGCGGCGAGTTGATCGCCAGCGTGAGCACGTGTCGAGTGTCTAGGGGACGGCTGTTCCCAGAGCTCCGGCTCCCACGGCGGTCACTCACTTGTCGCTGGAGATGCTGCAGTCGATGACGGTCTTCTTGCTCGTGTTGATGATGATGAACGGCAGGTGGATGGCAGTGTTGTGTGCGGGCCCCCGCTTCGTCACTTTCTCCATCTCTTGGTTCCTCTGCACCAGGTTCTTGAAGGCGATTTGCTGCGGGTCACAACAACCAAATTAAACTTATATAAAAAACTATCAGTGCATGGATGTATGTTGAACTTCCATTGCACATCGTCACCATCACCTCCATCAACATCCCCACTTCCTCATCATGCAGGTATCTCAACATCACCACCATCAACATCATCACCTCATCACCAACATCTTCATGTATGGTGAACTTCTTTTGCACCGAACGTAACCAACTGTGCTAATGGGAGGTGCCGGGAGAAGGACAATAAACTAAACACAAAAAGCAAAAAAATGTGACGCTGCTGTCACTTGGGTCACATTTTGTAAAAAAAAATGTTAATGGTGATTTTAAGACCACAATGCACTTCTTCAGGAAATTCTGACGGTGTTTGGCATAATGCCCAAACGGGCCATGTGCTTTTGAAACATTTTCATGCACCGTTCCAGCCTTAAAGCAATTATCCTGCCATCGACAGATCCAATGCAGAGGACAAGGCTATCCCCGGTCACACCCTGCACCAGCCCTACATGGAATCACCTGCAGGATCAACTCGTGCAGCTGGGACTGCTTCTGCTTGATCCTCTCCATCTTCCTCTGCCTCTCCCGCTGCGGAGACAGCAGAAGCAGCACAAACATTACCAACGTACCCACATGAACGTCATCAACGCACCCGCACGAACGCAACCAACGTACCGCACAACGCCGGCTATTTGAGGCTCGTCACAATTCAGCACCACGCCGCCCCCCCCACCACATGACGGTTCAATGTAAATGTCACGGTCTGGGATTTCAATTGGATTTAACACCGATGAGTGCCAGATTAACTTAGACACTACAAAGATCTCGCCCCACCCTATCCGTGTAGCCCTTAAGAGTCTGTTGGGAGTGCAATGAGGGCCCGCACGGCACACGAGGGGGGGTATGTGGCCACCACCACGCCCGGGCGGCCACGTTTGTTCTCCGCAGCGCTGTTTACACACCGCAACAGGTATTCATTTTGAGGCCGAGTCGAGCTAGGGGAGGCCCAGGATCGGTTCAGATAATCGTCATCGATGTTGGCCGTGGGTGGGTTCGTAGCGTGCTCCCCATACTTACGAGCAGTGGGCCACAGACGTAAAACAAGGGGACGAGAAATGAATGCAGAAGTGCTGTAAGAGAGAGATACGAGAGAGGAGACGCATTCAAGACAACCATTCGACTGAAATTAGAAGTATTCAGAAAGTGAGAACGACGGACGTATTTATAACAGAGACATAAGTGAGATACGAGACACGTATTCAGAAGAGAGAGAGATACACCAACAAGTTCTGTGAAACGCCCGGGGTGGCGACTTCGCAATACCTCTCCCCTTCACAAAACCACGCTCACCCGAAACCTCCGTTTCCTGCTGTGATGCCGCGAGTGGCGAGCGTGACCCGGGACCCGAGTCTCCTGGCGGCAGCGACGGACGACGCCGATTGTGTCCACGTACGTACGTCGAAACTTCTCTCGCACCGTTCGCAGCCAACCACGCTAATCGGAGGTGCGTCCACGCACTCGCGCCGGGTTTACCTCCAGGTTTTGGCATTCCTGCGCCGAGTTGGTGGGCAGTCCGATCCAGCGAATCTCTTTCTTCTCCTTCGAGATGATGTTCATGGCCATGAGGACGTTCAGGGCGTCGTACACGCGCCTACGGATGTTCTTCTGGTCGTACGTCTGGTCGGGCGAAATCAAAACGCGCGTGACTTACGGCGAGACGCGAATCGCCCTCGTGCGTCCTTCGAGCCGACGATGCGGGTCTCTGCCACCCGGCGGCGCGCAGGAACGCAGGCGTCATGAGGCACAGCGAGACAGCTAATCGATGGGCACGCGCCAATTTACAAACGGCCTAAACCCGATAATCCACTTCACCGTGGTGACCCGGGGGACTTTCTGCCCAGCATTTCAGAATCTGCCGACCACCTCAAATATTGATTTATTTTTGTACGTAAACAACCGCGGTGAAGACCGGGGGAGGGGGGGACAGGGGGTGGGGGGGTGCTAGCCGTGGACACCAAAATCCCAGAAAGCATCAGCGGCATAGGCGCCTCGCCACGGCATAACCGAAACCACAAGCACCCGCGTTCGAGCGCGGCGTGCTGAGCCGGCGTTTTTTTGTTTACAAGTTTCTCCTGTCACTGCGACACCACCAGTCAGCACATGCCCGCCGTGCAAATTACGTAACCACGCACGGACCGTTCATTGCACGAGGGGTAAAATGTGCGTATGTCGGCACCACGATCATAGCCATTTGCGGCCCTGTGAGATAATACACCGCCAGGAGATGGACTATCCCCACGTCATGTCGATCGTGGGCTTGTTTCGACCATACTTCACCACGTTGGCCGGTATAGATTGGTGAAAATGGGGGAGGGGTAGGGGTGGTGGTGAGGGGGTGGAGGGTGGGAACCAGCACCAGTTCAGCATCCACTCGCCACTGATGTTTACCATGACCGGGAATTGAACCCAGGTCGCCGGGTTCAAACGGTAGTATTATAAATTTCGATTTAAAGCTATAAGCATTAGCCCCTCAATATTCATAATTTCCTTTATTTACCCACAAAAGCCTCACTGAAGCTCAACAACATTTTGTTTTTCAGTCGTGTTCCTGTATTGGGAATGTTTGGCCAATTATAATCGCAAGCGTTTTGGCTTCCGGGATGAAGCCCCGAGTATCCGGAGAAAATCCATAAAAAGGGTGGCGAACTCGAAAAGCTCCACAGAGACAGGTTTAGGAATCCATTCGCTGTGACCACCATCAAGCTGCCCCCAGTGGGGTTTGTGAGCTTCACAAAGACGCCCGATCCACCAACGCCTTGCTTCTAAAGCAGCAGGCCACCAGCCAGTTCTGGAATGTGACTCATTCAAACACTCATTCTTTCAAAAGTCACCTTTTGCCCCGCGCCTCCGATTAGCACGGTTGGTGAGGTAGAACAGCGAAATAAGTTGACCGTACATACATTCGTACTTTCCAAAAGCCGCAAATGCCGCTACACCTCATTCTCACTGCAATGAACTCAAGACTCGCATTGAAATTTGTTGTTGTTGTACGTTCAGCGCCCGTGTCACGGGCCCGCCATGTTTACTGCGATCTAGAAATCACCGCTATTATAATTATGACAGTTGTTACAATTATTAACTATTTTTATTTATTTTACCAGGTAAGGCCCACCGAGGTATGAGCTATTTTTCATAAGCAACCCGGCCAAAAATGACAGCAGCTCAACGAAGTGGCTTATCATCATGTGAAAATTGACAGCAGCCACAACTCTAAAACGCGTGACGTGGATTCTAAATATCGAGGCGAAAAACCGGAGGACCCGGAGAAAAATCCACACGACCACAGCAAGAGAGAGACACGCAAATCCCAAATATACAGCAGGCGTCAGTGTCGGGGGTTCTATAATGTCAGTGTCAGGGGTTCTATAATAAAAACAGGAGGACCCGGAGACAAATCCAGGGTGGGGTGGGGGGGGTCAGCTGAGTGCTACGAGAACTGCGGGGGGGAGGGGGTCGACTCACTCCGGCGGCGGCCGCCAGTCGTGCGCTGCTGGTGATCTCGCCCACGAGCTCGTCGGCCACCTCGTTGTACGACGTCGTGCCCTTCTGCTGCACCTTCTCGCACACCTTCATTGAGAAGTGGCGCAGGCCCTTGCCGTTCTTGTCTCCCTTGCGGCCCTTGCTGCACACGCGCCGAGGGACAGGACGGGTCGTACGAACTATACGTTGGGACTTCTTTCGCGCCGTACGTAGCCAACCGTGCAAATCGGAGGTGCCGGGGTAAGGACAACAAACTAGACACAAGAAGCACTTCTAAAGAAAAGTTTTCAATCCAGCTAATTTAAAAGTGCATAGCTCCAGTGGCTTCCTAATATCGGAAGGAAGAGCGTTCCGGATGGTTGCATCATCTGCATCATCTGCATCATCAACATCATCACCTCCATCAACATCCCCCACTTCCTCATTATGCATATTCCTCCTTAACATCGCACGATCAACATCACCACCAACATGCAAGTATGTTGAACTTCTTTTGCACCGTACGTAGCCGACCGTGTTAATCGGGGGACAACAAACTAAACACAAAAAGCAGTTACAAAAAAAATGAGTTTTCTATAGCTCCAGTGGCTTCCTTATATCGGAAGAGCGTTCCAGATGGCCGCAGAAGCGCACCTGAAAGGGTGCGATGTGGTGACCGTCCTAGTTCGATGGTTAGCTACAAGCCGGTCCCTGACGAGATCAGCAGGGTATTGTGGTTCATTTGTGGTAAGCACTGTGTGTGTAATGGGAGTGTGACCTTGTTTGTAATGTTTTCGTTCAGCAACCGGAAGCGAATGCAGCTCAGCGAGCACTGGACGGACATGGTCGGATCTTGCAGTACCCGTCACGACACATGTCATAATCAGGACGGGACGGTGGGGTGGGGGGAGGAGATGACGGGCTCGCTCTGATCCATGTACCGTTTGAGATAAAATCTCGTCGGGACAATCGCACGTGAAACGGAGGAAACTAACAGAGCTCCGTACATTCCATCGGGTACGTGCACCCAGCCGATTTCATCGCTCCACCTTCGCGCTGCGACGTATTCTCAAACGCGTTCCCTACTTTGGCTCCCACTCACTCATTAGTCTGGACTGTCGGCCATCACCCATCGCAGCGGCTCGTCCCGCCTAAACCCCGCTTTGCTTTCCCTGAACGTGAACACGATGACCAGAGGTCGCAACCGGGTACCCAATACCCGTACCCTACCCGATACCCGGCTACCCGTACCTGGCCGGGTACGGGTACCCGTTTGCGACCCTGGTGCGGCCGGGTACGGGTAGGCCGTGAGTCACTGGTGAGTAACCGTTTGTCACTCATTTCGGGTAGGGTACGGGTAGGGAACGGGTACCCGTACCTGGCCGGGTACGGGTACCCATTTGTTATCCTGGTGCGGCTGGGTACGGGTACGGGTAAGGAATCAAAACCCGTTTGCGACCTCTGACGATGACTCTGCCTTGCGCACGCGTTCTTTACTCGGTTCACTTGCGAAGCTTGCGCCTCTCCGCGTACTTTTCACGCCCAACTCGACGCGTCTCCCTATAACGTAGCGCCATCGATTTTAATGAACGAACCGAAACACCGACACAACCCGCCGAGAACAGTTGCCGATCGGCGGACACCGGGCGTTGACTTAAGACGAAATGCATTCCATATTCGGTGATGGTTCACAAACAACAAGAACATCCATAAACCCCAAGGCCCTCCTCTCTCTCTCTCTCTCCGATGCTCGTAGACTGTCCGAGATGCTGGTAAACGTCGTACACGTTCATATTAATAGTCGTATTTCGTTCCGCCGCGCGGGCTCGGGTTTCACTCGAGCTATTCGCGAGCACTCAAAATAGCCGATTCAGGTCTTCCACAGCAATGTTGCAATGCAACATTGCTGCCACTGCCAACTTGGCTAGGGGGGAGGGCAAAAAGGCCACGGCAAAAACAGAGATAGAAAAATAAACGCGGCTCTCTCCGCGATGCCACGCCGAATAACAAACACGCACGTGGTACGGCCCCGGGTGGCGGTACAGCTCCGGGGTGGGGTGGGGGGGGGCCGGCGGCATCGGCCTTGGGAAGCAAGCGAGCCAGCTACTTTTGAGGGCACGGGTTCGAGCCCCGGGTTCCGGGCGTCCTCTCGGGGAGCCAATGTCCGGCGTTGGGGAGGCGCCGAGACAGCGAATAAATTCCGGCGTCGTCACCGGCGTCGTCGCGTGATCCTCCCCTCCATCACCCTCCCGACCCCCGCCGATTCGGCGCGTCGACAACAATTCGCGCCCGCCTTGCGATTCGAGTCGGGACTTTTCAGTCTCGTGTTCGCCGTCTCATTTGTATTGTTTCCTTAACTTTCCGGCTCGCTTATAGAGATTTGTTTGCTGCGCTATAATTTGTACAAGTCGCACGGCCGCTTCCTTCAGCGCGAGGCCATCTTGTGGTGACAGATGGGACGGAGGTGCGTACGCATGCGTTGAACTTCTTTCGCATCGTCCGAAACCAACCGTGCTATTTGGAGGTGTTTTAACTTCATAGGTGCTCAAGAACAGCACTTCCCCCCCAAAAGTCTGTTAAGGCTATCAGGGGGATCTCGGTCTTGGTTAACGGTACAGGAGGATATAGAGCTGATTCGACTTGCTGATGACTGGTACCAGCAGTGTCAAGATCGGCCTATGAAGGACACTACTGGGCAGTTGAGGGCAGCCGCCCTCCAGCAGCAGCGGAGGGCAGAGGAGCGACAGTCACAACAATGAGCGGAGTCAACCCATGGCAACTGGATCTGTCCTGTGACCTCCTGCCAGTTGTGAGCCTTAGACACTTCACGTGACCTCTAGTTGCACCTAGCCTGGCACAAGCGTCGCGGTGCCATCGCCTGCCACTTAGCGGCGAGTGACGGTTGTCATCGTCGCTGTTGTTGCGTTCACGTGTGGCCAGGCAAAAGGTTGGTGAAAGTCCGATCGGCCCTCGGTAAGGGAATGGTTCCACACGCCTGTTGTGGCTTAAGCGCGGGCACACACGAATCTCGAATACAGACGCGTGCGGAGCCGAGCTGGCGGGAGCGGCCCTGCCGGTTTTGCCCTTTGCTTGAGTTTGATTTTCCACTCACGTAACCGCCGACGACGCAGCCAGCGCCCGGTGCCAGGGACTCAGCGGCACTGCTCCATTCTTGCGCCCGCCCCATACAGGCAGACAATAGCGAGACGGCCGGAACAATGCTTCTGAATAATAAGCAGATTTTTTTTTTTGGCCCTTAATAAAAAAGCGCGCGCTTTTCGTCAGCATGGCTGTAACCGTGGAAACGATCTCTGTTCTGTCTTTGAGTGGAAGCTTAAAGAACTTTGGGTGGGGGAGGGGGGCGGGGATGAGAACACTGGGTCTGCTAGCGGGCAGCAAAACCTAACCAAGCGTAGCGGCGATTGAAATGAAGACGCTGGAAAGAATCTGAAGCAGAAGATGCAACGGACGTCAACGGGGAGATGACATGCAGAAGGCTGCCTTGCTATGGCGGTGGTCATGTCAGAAAAGACTGATGGGAGTGGAGCAGGAGGCACGGAGAGGAATGAGAAAGACATCCGCAGCAGTTGGGATACGCAAACGATAATTATTATGATGGTGACGATGACAGTGATGATTACTCATCGGAGGAGAGCAGCCGCTGCCAGATGTTTATTGACCCAGTGGCCATATGGGAAGAGGAACCGAGATTCCAGTCGTGTTGAGAACGGCTTTAGCATCAACAAATATCCCTGGATTAGGACAAACATCCATGGCTGTTTACATATTCGTATTTGTTTAGCTTTTTGTCGTTTTGGTGAGCCGGGTCGCTCTTGCAAAATGAGACTCATCGCTTGTCTCTTGAATTCTGGACCTGGTGAAACATCAACTTAACTTAAAAAGGATTAGGTAGTTGGTATCAAGGCCGACTTGTAACTTAACAGTTTGTTGGGTAAATTGACGCTGAAAGTTTCTGCGCGGGCGCCCGAAAAAAACGTGCGCAACGAGTGCACAACTCGCCGACTGCGATAGATCGTGGAAGCCGGACAAAGATAGGCGAACTAAATCTGACGAGAAGCACGGAGGGGCGCGTGCGTAGAATTGTGTTGAGAGACAGAAAGGGGAGCACGTGTGGATCGGAGGAACAAATGCATATCGGAGACGTCGTCTCAACTGTCGGCGGAGGCAAGCGGGATTGGCCAAAGCACACGGCAAGAAGCGATGGTGGAAAGACGCAAGAGGCCGGCTACGGAATTACGTTTTGACGGTCCTCCAACGGCTGGAAATTCCACATTCCTACGATGGAGGGGGATCAATGCGTACAACAGCACAGCGTCGTCTGTTGACGTGTCGGAAAGTGGTGTTCGTATTGGGGCCCTGTTGTTGCCCTTGGCCGGGGTTTGAACTCACAATCTCCCGGGGTTGGGAGGCCCCGCTGGCGATCCCACACACTGGGCCGTAACGTGGCCAATTTGTATTCATGCAGCACCGAGCGCCGCGCACATACATAGAGGCCAGATAAATAAATAAAGAGCGATGGCCTCATTCATCTTGCGGTGCGTTGTTCTACGCGTGGCAACAGTTAGCAATCCCACGATTCACCCCCTCCACCTCCGGCGATTCAACAAACGGTCTAAAGTTCGGATTCAACCATCGATACTTCTCTGGTTCCGTACTTCTCTCGCACATCCGATTAGCACGGTTGGCTACGTACGGTGATAAAGAAGTTCAACATGTGTACAAAGTGTTCCACCTGTGAAGTCACTGGCCATGATCTATCCGCTGCTGGACGAAGCCTTCCACACCGACGGCATCGCCGCGCAGTCCCTCGATGCTGCCAAACTCTCTCAACAAGCAGATCTCATCGCTCCATCTCCACCGTGGCCGCCCCTCTCAGGCGTCTTTCTCTGCTCTTGGCCGTCGTCTGTACTCACCAGGACCTCTCTCCCATGAGGTCCCGGGAATCTCCGAGCCCGTTGACGCTTTTAAAGCTCGTCTTAAAAGTGATCTCTATACATGCCGCTAAACGTTTAGCCAATTCAGAAAATAGATTTTAGGATTTATTTAATGATTTTAGATTTCTCGGTTTTTAGCTGAATGAGTTATTTATTGTCCATGTTGAGTGTCTGTCGCTGTGTCTTGTGCAGTCCTTTGAGATCTTTGATGAACGGCGTATTGTAAACATAATTATTGTTATCTATCGGGCATCGGCATTCTAGCGACATGTCCTGCCCAATCCCACTTAACTTTCCACAAAAGTCAATTTGTAAGAATCAAGGAATCTCTAAATGTCCGATAATTCATGATACCTCGTTTACTAACACTTTGGAAACGCATGCCCCCAAAAATGCAATTTGCTGTTCCGCTGACTGATGCTGAGCGCAGAGTTCCAGACAAGGGGGCTTTTTGTTCAGCCAAGGGCCCCAAAGTCACCAGAGCCGTGTGTTCGATGGGGCTTGGCAGGCCCCGGAGGGCCCATCGGAGCTCAATTATTCAAATATATTGTATTTACACCACATGCCAACACACAACACGCGAATGCACGCATCTACACGCCAAGGGAATAAAAAAAAAACACGTTTCCACTTTGCTTGATCAAGGCGAGCGCTGTTAGTCGCGAGGGACCTATTATTAAAGCCTGGCACGATGCACACAATGTCCATTGCCACATGACCCGGACTTGCACCTGATCTCGCGAGACCTTGGAAGCTTAGAAGCAGGGTTGATGAGCCCGGGTCGTGTGCTCAGACAGGCGGCCAGCATGCACGTCAGGTTGTCATAGGTTGTGTCTGCAGGACTGTGTAATGTGGTGGTCAGCAGAGGGCAGTGTAGTTCAACCCAGTGGTCAGTGTTGCGCTGCCCTTCTGTACCTGCTCGCGTACGCTCCCTCGTCTGACCAGCGAGCGTGGCGGCCAAGTACGAAGAGGGAGCCACGCTTCAGGGACAAAGGTCGCGGCGGGGGATCAACTACGAATTGCGAAAGCACAAAACCCGCTGGGCAACGCGGGGGCCATGAAAGTAAGGCAACAGATTCTTGAATCTGGAACTTGTTTGCTTCCTGTGGTTTTGTTCTCCAGGCTCTCCCACACATGGCAAACACCCATGAACGGAACTCGCCAAACATTCCAATGGCAGGACCCTCCTGAAGAAGAGTCTTGAGATTCAACGAGGCTTTGTAAATTAAAGGGCAAAGTTATTCACTTAATATTCGATGAGCAAAAATGCTCAACCATCTTAATATAGAATTAATTCCATTTACCACCAAAATTGGCCACCAAAAATCTGGCTTTGCATCAAAGTGTTTTTGCTCTGTGCTCCCGTTTGACTAGACAGAACCACTAAGAGAACTGGGGCCATCTGTGTCATCTCGCGTGGAACCCGGAGGTGGGGGGGGGAGTGGGATTTCAAACTGACCAATAAAAATATATATAAAATGCTTAGAAAAATGTGGTTAAGCAGTACACGGCCGTGTCTGTTTAATCATCGCGTTCAAGCAATGCAATAACTACCGTGTTCGCCTCCGGCTTACGGTCGTGAAATTGGTACCCGCATGGTGCGTCGAAACTCTGTGGACGTTCTAACTGTACCGCTATACAACACACTATGCACGAAAAAAGCATTGAGGAAACGTGACTCAACGGACAAATGTAACCGCGGCTTAAAGCGGCAACGATTCCGCACAGGAGGCATTCTGTAAACGTGTTTGACGCGCGCTGTCAAAGTGCGCAGACTCTGACCTCTGCTGGCCACATGGTAACGATGCATCCCTCGCAACTGACCACAGGTTCACAAACGGAGTGTGCATCGGCGGCTGCGATGCTTTGCCTCCCCCCTCCTCGCGGTGCAAATTAATCGATGGGACTCACGATTCGACCAACGATTGGGTTTATTTTTTTCCTTACACACTTTGGTGAACGACGCAGCCTCTAGTGGCTGTTGTTACTCTGGATCCTCTAGTTTTGTCCCACGCGGTTTTCACAAAGAGTTGGCCAATTCCTCTCCACTATGGGGACCGATCTGAGACGGTGTTCTGAGACTCAACGAGAGGCTCTCCTGGGTAAAGAAAGGGCATCACCATTATTATTATCATCGAATATTCAGCGCAGCTTTAGAAACTCTAATCATGGGTAAACTAAATTATATGTAGTTAAAAAATAAAACAAATGAAAAAACAACTGAATTAAATCACGTTTCGGAGGCAATGCAAGCTTCCGTCTTCATGTGTTGCCTCTGAAACGTCGTGATTTAATTAAGCTGTTTTTTCATTTATTTTTATTTGATTTTTTAACTACGTGACTTTACCGAAAAAAACTAAGTATGAATCCTTGCAGTCACAAAAACTTCAAATCTAGGAGGTGCATTAGCCGTGGTGCACAAACAAAAATAACAAAAAAAAACTCAACACGTCCGTCAACAAGACTGTGGCCTTTAAAGGAAAAAATATTTCCTTGTTGACGTTTCGGACAATGGCCCTTCTTCAGAGCGCATAACAGAGAGGAGACAGAGTGGACAATAACACCATGGGGGGGGGGCCTGATAATACCATTGTAAATAATCGTGGGGAGCTGCCTGAAACGAACCGGATCACCATGAGCAGTGCTGGCAGAGTGCTTCTCCAACACACAGACCCCAAGCTGACCACCACTCATAGGTGGAGGAGACATCGTGGCGGCGATGTCAACCTGCATCCACCGACGTTGCCGCCTAATAACAATACCCGCCAGGTCGCTGCCGTTCACGACAAACGTGTGCTGTAGGTTTGATCCTTCATTCCGTCTCATCGTCGTTGGTTCTGTTTTTACGTGCTCCAAATGCCAGTGTGTGAAAGCAGGACATCACCACCATTATCGTAGTCGTCATCATCACCATCAGCACAACCGCCATCATCAGCGTCATAATTGTTATCATTGCCATCCTTCCCTCAAGGTCCCAAGTGTGGAGTGCGGTCATATAGGGAAGGAGTGGGATCATCTGTGCAAAGGAGCTTGATAGCTCATCGGATTTCTCCAGGATAAATATTTAGATTCCGAGCCAATGAGCTGAGAAGCGGGAACAAATTTGGGTTCATGATGATGGTTATGGGAGCGGATGGTGACAATGACAATTCCAGTTCTCTTGTTAATGTACCTGGCCAAGAGAACTTGAGAGTCGGAGAATGTGGTGGATGTCATGGGAACGAAGGTGGGGGGGGGGGATGTGCCCAGTGGTGGTGGCGTAGCAGTTAGTGCGCTGCCAACACCAGTGATGATTATCTGAACCAGTCATGGGCCTCTCCAAGGTCGACTCAGCCTCAAATTAATACCTGGTGCGGTGTTTAAACATCGTCACTGGGGAGAAAAAGGCGGCCGGGCGTGGTGCTGGCAACCCACTCCCTCGTGTGCCATTTTGGCCTTCATAGGTGTTACTCACTCACAGCACTTGCCCCAACAGTTTATTCAGGCTACACTGGGGAGGGGGGTTGGGGGGATGAGAAGCCCTCCTGCCCGGTGTGGTGAGTGCATTGGGACGAGGATTGTACCCGGACCATGATGGTGGGCTGTCCAGGGGGCGCATCTGCGTGTGCTGCGCTTGCTGTCCGTGCTGCCCGTGCTGGTTGCCCATCAGCACTGCGCCAGCCATGGCAGCGTTGCGCTGGGGAGTGCCCAGCAACTGCAGGGGAGGAGAGAGAGAGAGAGAGGGGAGAAGTGCCGCACAGCAACGGACAGGCGGACGTCACCCGTCACTCTCAGTCATGCCATCGGACTCAGATGCCGGACGTGTGGCCATCGAGTCAGGTTGACTTCGTTTAGCCAGGTGACCAGAGGGATATTCCCCAATCGCAAGATTAATCCGGGTCATCTAAATGACGGTTCACCCGATTCTCATGACAGCGACGCACGTGTGGAGGTGTTCATGAAAATTGGTTTGCCAGAATTTGCGCTAATTATATGCGAATTATGGGAGAATGTTACATATGCTGATATTTAGCCTATTAGCAATGTGACGTGCGGAGTGGAAAAACCCACTCTTGTTCCCTACCTCTATAATGCCACATCCATGCTCCCCACATTCCCTAACTCGCACTGACCAGCGTGGCGAAGTATGGTCAATAACCCCTTCAACCCGCACGCTGCAGGAAGGTGCTCATCCAGCAGTGGATAAACACAACGTGTTGAACGTAATTGGTTCACGCGACCTGAGTAAGCCCGGAGAAGCACTACAGCCGATGACAGTGTAAAGAAAATAATTGCTTCTTGAACGAAACCGCGACGAACGGATCGTGAGGTAGGCGAATCGTACTTCAAATATACACTGGGGACATTGTGCAAATCGAAACCGTGCGCGATGTCGCACTTGTCGCACTGGTCCGAGTGAGCGCGGGGCACCTTTCACGTGACTTCTGATAGCGGAGAAAGGCTTCCACAGATGAAATGGAGTAGCCACGGAGAAACACCGCTCGGGTATGGCCAGTTCTATGTCATGGGGACCGATGAACAGATCTCGGGACGGTGCTCCGAGGGGTACGAAGCTTCTCCGTGGCCAGAGGTTGAAAGCAGAGCGAAGAAATGTGGTGGGTGATCGTGAGAGATGGCAGTTCTCTTTTTTGTGGCACCTGTTCCAGCCGGTGGCCATTCCACGTTCTCACGTCACTCCGCTCGTTGTTGTGAGCGTCGCTCATCTGCCCTCAGCTGTTGCTGGAGGGCAACTGCCCCCCCAACTGCCCAGTAGTGTCCTTCAAGAGCTTCCTCCACAATAGGCTGATCTTAACTCCGATGGTACTAGTCATGGGCAAGTTCGCTCAGCTCCACATCCTCCAGGTGTTACAATGGGTGTTATGCCCATTGTGCACGCGCACCATGCGTCGCTTATTCAAACATGCTTCCCTGTTCACGCAAATGCGACCAACCGCCCTCGCGTTTCAACATTCCGAGGCCTTAAGCACAGTGAGTTTGCGCTCTTAGTCAGCGCTACGCTTGGCACCCACATCTCCCCCCCCCCCACCCGGTCCGTCCCACGTGTGGCGCCAGCATTCGTTGGGGTCCGGCGCAACGCTGCCTCCGCCGTTAGTGACAAGGTCCCACAAAGCCAGCGCTTATCCGTGGCAAATGGACAGCAGCCCTCTGTGTTTGCATGTCCAGGAATCTTCCCCACTCAGACTGCAAGCCAGGGTTTTTCATGGAGAGCTGTGTTACTCTGAGAAGTTAATAACAGGAAATTTTTCCAGCCTGCCTTCTTACGTACATGGCTATATACATTTCACAAAGTAATTAAAAGAAAGGCACTTATATTTCACTCATATTGCAGTGTGGCAGTCAAGCAGTGATTAGCAGCACACTGCACGATGGATCTGGTAAGAAGAGTTCGATCCTTGGCCACGTCAAACATCGGCAGAGACCTCACACCGACCCACAATGCCCAGCGATGTCAGCGTACCTGCTGTGCAGTTGCAACGTCTCTATTGAGATACACACAGAACGGACAAAAACGGCCACACACACACATTTTCCCTGAATAAAACGATAGTGGGTTGCACCATCGCTGTACTGATATCTTTTGGAGCTCTATGCAGAGGAAATCTTCTGTATCCACTAGAGGGCAATAGGGAGCAGTAAAGGCCACCATGGGGTAATCTTTTGTATGTACAGTAGATGATAATTGTTTTTTTACCCTTTTATCTGGCAACAAAACTGACACCTTTTTTACGAGGAGTCATGTTTGCATAGACCACAATACCTGCAATCATAATGCAAACAAAAAACACAACTCTGATAATGTATGCACTGTCCTTGAAGTTGATTGGTCCTAAAAAAAGTGTCAGTTTTGTTGCCAGATAAAAGGGTAAAAAAACAATTATCATATTTTTTACTGGCAAACGAGGTACTAATGGTGTACAGTAGATGTTAACTACCTCGCCTGGTTTGCAGGAGCTCGTGGGTTCGATCCCGACCATGACGACTGTATATTTGGAGTGTGCATGTGCTCCCCGTGGTCGCATGGATTTATCTGCGGGCCCTCCGTTTTTTCCCTCCACATTTAGAATCAACGTGCATTCAGAGTATTTGGCTGCTAAAGATTTCCACATGATGACAAGCGACATTGCTGAGCTATCATTTGTGGCCAGGTCACTTCTGAAAAGAGCTATATAGCTCAGTGAGCCTTACCTGGTAAAATAAAGTAGTTTTGTACGTTGAACTTATTTCGCACTGTACATAGCCAACCACTTATAAAGTTGTCAAAATGACACACACCTTACACACACACATTTAGTCAATCCACGACTGGATAAATGTCTCCCCACGCTGCATTGGTCATCGGGGGTTGTTTGACCATACTTCACCATGTTGGTCAATTCCCGGTCGGTGAAAGTCAGGCTCAACACCGGTTCAGATATTACTCGGCACCGATGATAGCCTGGTCCGGAAGTAGAACTCGGGATAAATAAACACCCGAAAAGGGGACCCCTTTGATGTGCAGCACCACTCCCAGCCATTAATAAGCAACATTGATCGTTGAGTTTGATTTGAAGAAAAAAAATTGCATCGAATTTAGATTTAATTGACGGGTTTGCCAGCTTGTTTCGACACATGACCTCAACCACGGAACAAGTACAGAAAACGCTGCTTAGTACAGGAGCAATGATTCCGCTAATGTGCACAAAAATAAGGTTTTGTACACCTTTGTGAAAAAAAAACTAAAAGTATTTTTAACCGATGCTAGGGGACAGCAGTCATCCATAAACACCCACCTCCCTTAAGATAAAAACTTTGCCCAGTAAGCATCCAACCCAAGCTGCACAAGCATGTTTGAGTGACTGTAATTGTAAGGCTCCCATATCAAGGTACGTTATTAAAACATTTTAAAAACTTTTTACATCTTCTGCCCGAGTTTCACGTTACCCATTCTTGAGCGTCCCTGCTTGGGCTGTTTTGAAGATTCCATTGTAAGGAGTTTGACATGTGGGAGTGCTCTGGAGACAGTCCATTCATAGCAGGGGGTCACGCTCAAAGCTTCACACAGATAGATTGAACAATCCAAATCAAGGGTTTTTTTTTGCTTAGGTCGCGTAAATATAAATGTGCCATCAACCTGCCACCACCCGACACAGCCAATTAGTAAGCTGTCACGTAAACGAAGTGTCCCTATTAGTTACTTCAGCACACTGGTGTGTTGGAGAGTAAACCCACAACATTTACAATTCGAGTACAACGTTTCGCTGGCGATTAACACCAGCTTCATCAGGCGATTTGCCAGAATTGTGAAGAAGTCTTCCTGTTTCGGCCTTATTTATCTAACCCCAAAAAACCCCGTTTATGATGGATAACATTGGTCGCGAAAGCCTACGTATGAAACAGATTCAACAAGACATACTTCCCTGTTGCCATCTCATGGCTGACTGGCAGCGCGCTTGTGGAACGGTTTAATTACGGGAATCAAACCCCAAGGATCCCAAGGGTGCTGGCTTGGTGCTCTAGCCACGGTGCCACCTCGACTGCACACCCATTAAATTATCAAGCGAGCCGGGAACGTTATCAGAAAACCATTGCGCAGTCATAAAAAGTGAATTTGCAAGCGTTGCTCAAATACAAGGCCGACTTCCTTTGGGTTGATAAAGTAATGTCAAGTAACCCCGATGACCTGTACGGTGTGGGGGAGGGCCTGGTTATGCCAGGCTTGATCCAGCAGTGGGCTAGCAATATTGATGTACACACAAACACAAAATATCTGCCAACATCATCATTATCGTCAACCTTCTACTCCGATTAGCACGGTTGGCTACATACGGCGCGAAAAAAGTTCAACGTAGATGCATAAAAGATCCCTGTACGCGATTCCGCTCATGTCTCGGGAAATGAGTAGAACGACAGAGACACGTGTGTGTAAGGGGAACGCAGAGGGCTGCTGAAGCCCTGAGGTTTTGCTGAACGTGCAAGTGCTTACCGCCGACAGAGCAGCTGGCCCCAGTGCAATAACCGACTGAGAGGAAACCGTTGTAATTGTGGGCATTTGCCAAGTGCCGAATGAACGGATGTTTGTAACCGGCGAAACCTCTGCATTTACTTGTCGATTTCTAAATGAACCGCGTACACATCTTGCGAGTTGTCTGCCGACTTTCTGATGATCGCTTAACGTTGCATTGCGCGACTCTTTAGTACTTCCGAGAAACGTTATCACAGATCCTGTACATAGTCCCTCTCATTTGCCTACATTTTCCGTCACAATATTTTCGTTTGTTTCTGCACGTATCCACACGCACTTGTGAAAAATACTTTACGGATGCGTTCCATACTTGCTCTCAAAAGCAGCCCAGCATTGCGTCTGCGTGTTGTGTGTGTGTGCGTGTGTTGTGGGGAGCGGTAGTGTAGCTGCGCTACGAACCCAGCGACTCGAGGTTGATTCCTGCTAACGGCCAACACCAGTGACGATTATCTGAACCGACCCTTGGGCCTCCCCTAGGTCGACTAAGCCTGAAATGAGGACCTGGTGAGGTGTGTAAAATCGCTGCAGAGACAAAGGCGTTCAGGCGTGGTGCTGGCCACCCACCCCCTCGTGCACCATTCCGCCTTCATAGGTGCTCGCTAACAGCACTTGCCCAAATAGTCTGTTAGGGCTATATGGGGGGGGGGGATCTTTGTGTGTTGTATGCATGTGTGTTGAACTGTGGTGAATGTTTAACCCTTCCGTTGGCAGCCCTTTGAAATTCTTCGATTGCCATATGGCATTGTGCGTCAATGGGCGGGCGTGTCCACGCTGCTTTTGAGGCATTTCTGTTTGCCAAAAAGCTTCCGTTGAGTTGAGAAATGAACCGAGGATGGCTTTTTATAAAGTTACATTCGACATTTAAGCACAACAATGATTACAAAGAAGTAATTATTGCTGTGCTGGTTGTTAAATTAGTCTGGACGTCCTTCAGAGACAGAGGAGAGAGAGTGGTTGAATTTTTACAACTTTGCTACATTCCCATTTATGTCAAAATGGAGAAGTGAAATCTTTTGTTAGATTGAGGAGAGTGCAACGACTTTTTAAAGTTTTTGCCATCACGCCCAGCTCACCGCCGTCAAAAAACACTTTTATAGCTTTGGTCTCTCGATTATGGTCTACAGCTCATCGTCTACACAAAACATGTTGTGGTACACGCATGTCCACCGGTTCTCCTGTGGCAGTATACTTCAAAAGCTGTGACCTTCTACCCTAATCTCCTGCATTGATCACCCACGTTTCACATACATACTTTGCAACCGGGGGAAACGCCCACCCCCCACAATGTTTTAACTACCACGATTGCCTTGGCTCGGCCAACACTTCTGTCTTTCCATAGTTTGACCGTGGCAATCACGAGATGGGGTTTTCGTGCCGCTCAAAGCAACGCATTGGCTGGCCCAAACCACAAAATGCGAGCATCATTAAGGAGGCAATGAAAAGGGCCTCTACAGCAAAGTAGGCCTCTTCATTTTTGCCAAAGTGGACGTCTTAAGTTTCATCGCATTCTTTGTATAGAGCGAACGTGCGACGTGCACGCATGTAAGCTCGTGTGCAAACAAACCCACGCACACGCGGCCCACACCAACACCAACTCCCTCACAACCTGCAGCGTGGTTACCGTCGCTATGCAACACGGGCCATTCAAACACTGGGAACAGCAGGAAAAGCGGATTAACACCAAAACAGGGCCCACACTGTACTCGTGACACTCCATTAAAGATTGGCGGAAAAAATAAACGGGAACCACCAATTACAACCATAATATTCGCCGATCGTGATCAATCCACCCCTCCCCATGCCCCCCACTCCCCCCCAAGCAATGGCCATGGTCCAGTAATATAACGATCCATCCAGCTCCTGCATACGAGCCAATTAATCACCGCTCCGTCTCCACGGTGGGCATCCTCACGGGCGAGATCCTTCCATTGGCCGTCCCTCCACCTCCAGTCTCACCAATTCACCGTCATCCCCACCGAGTGACGCGTTGACCTGCCCAAGCCCGGCCTCTACTTTCCTTAACAGTCAACGAGAAGTCGTCTCCTTTAACCTTTCCGACATCAGGATCCACATTCGGGTTAATTTACAACCACTCACCCGAGGTGGTGTGGAGAGGGAGAGGCTACGCTACTGGGGAATGTTGTTACCCGCAGAAATAACTCCGGTCTTCTATTTTCACAGTGAAGTGAAGGTACTGGGATCACCACACACACACACACGACAAAAAAACAACGTGCAAGTCTCCGTCCGTGCCCTGGAGTTCAGTACGAGGTCTCGGTGGTGCCGAGCGGCGGCGTAGCTATCGAGTGTGCAAGCGGTGCAACTGCACCGAGGCCCACGGGCCGTAGGGACCCAGGCATTGAGCTACGACGAGGGGGTGAAGATGTAATAGAGCCCCCCCCTCCCCCATTGTATTTCTTGCACCACTGACCATACCAGTCATGCTATGTTACCGACACCTGGTACAGCAGTGTACTCATGGGTTATCAGCCACCTTTAAAATCTCATTTCACAGCAATGCATTTTCGCTTACGTTCAAGCCTTCCATAAACCTGTCGTGATATCTGTACCAATCAATCCTGGTCCTTTCCTTGACCAACCGGCGCTGACCGGTGTGGCGAGATACGGTCAAACAAACCCCCATTGCCGACGTGCCGTGGGAAATTCTCACCCAGCAGACACTTGATAGAGGACCGTCAAGTACTTTTTTTTCCTTTGTTATTGAACAAATTTACTCCTGCCATCATCTCTAACGCCGCCAAAGAGGACGTCCCCTAGGAGCAACCGGACAGACCATCTCGTGAGCTGGTGCCACGTGGCTTGCTACAGCGCAGGACCATAATAGACGGCAACAGCGTGGGGAGCGGCCTCCGCCAGCAGCGGCTTGATCACAGGCTAACGATGACGACAATGCAACTTGACATGCACGTCCATTCCTCTCCATTGACCGTGCGCAGGTGACATTTCAACACATTCACACGAAGCCCAGCATGCACCACCGCGCGCACGCACTGCCGGCGGGACGTTCTCCCACGCCTCCTGCGAAAGCGGTATGCCTCCTTGCGAGCGAGAGTAGCGGATCCGGGGAGAATCTATGGGCCGTCACTCAGCTCGATGCGGACACGGACTATTTATTTGTTGGCCTCGTGCGAACTCGGCGAGATTGTCGCAAACACAAACACCTGCGGCGTTCTTACGCAAAGCCCACCCAGGGCAAGGCGCCAATGGCGTCGAGCTAACGACAACCATCGCAGACAAACGCATTCCACATTCGCCACCAGTGCTAAAGCTTACTGCAGCGTGCAGCCACTTTACAACGGCAGTGCCAAACAATACAAACAATCGATCGATACCTCGGTTTGAAACCAGGTGGGAACAGGTGCAGACTAAAGGTCTCTCTGGCAAGGGAGACCAGGGTAACATAAAGTAAAGCAGTATAAAGCATGGACAAAGTGATAAAACAAATTAAACAAACACACGATATAAAAAAACGATAGCGATAAAATTAAGCGAAACTCATATCACAATGTGATTAGATCTTGGGAGGGCTCTCGGCCTGTGATGAATCGTTCCCTCGCGATTCAATTAATTAAATGCCACGATTTGGGGCAGCAATTTCATTCAAATATCTATTTATTACCTAACACAACAGGTTGTGGCAGCCGATATGATGATTCACAACTCCTTTTTGGGTTAGGCCATGCAATTATCCGGCCAAGTTTCTGTCGTGAGACCTTGAGTTTTATAACAATTCTTAAGTTTAACACGTAGGCTTTCGCGACCAATATCATCCATAATACAGGTATTCTGGGTTAGATCGCGTAAATATATAAAAGTGTCATTAAACATTAACAAATATGGCTGTATCCTGAAGCTAGTTGTAATTACTGGTGAAACGTCGTACTCAGATTGTAAACGTTGTGGCTTTGCACTCCAACACACCGATGTGCTGCACTAGTAACGAATTGGCATGTTCTGTTTACAGGACAAACCTTACGAATTGGCTATGTCGGGTGGTGGCGGGTTTAACGACATATTTACAAGATCTAACCAAAAAAACCTGTATTATTAACAATTCTTAACTAATTCTTGGTTCTTTCGGTAAAGTCACGTAGAAGGGAAATAATAAAATACTATAAATATTAAACAATAAAAATTCTCCCGACATTTCGACTGCAACACAAGCAATCATCAGTCACGACAGCTTTAAATATTTTTTTTTAACTTAGTTTAGCAATCGGATACGTGGCATTTTGCATGACACTGCATCAAGCACCTTCAGGACAGGACTCAGGAAGTCACAGCGTCACCTGACCTACTCTTTTAAACAGGTGTCATCACATCACTGGAACAACCAATCAATTTAAACAAGACACTAATCATTCAAAACGAATTCATGTTTCCTAATTGTTGTCTAATTTATCTGGGCCAATGATTTACAACATACGCATTATCCATGATTATAGGAGGCTGTAGCAGGCTCGTTTTAGTGAGTGGTTGTAGCACCTGCAGGGGTCACAAGACCAAATTACACACACCAAACAGCAATCGTCAAGAACAGATTCTTCAGACTCACAATTTGAAGCAATTTACACGAGCAAAATCATAATAATCCATTTAATACACACACTGACGCATCACTATATGTGCCTTCTCATACAGAGTTGCCCACTGTCTGCTTTCAATTAACCCTCAAAATGTAATTTGCGAGTCAATTATAGTTTTTTTGCAATTGTGGTGTTTGTGTGTCCGTTTTATTGGAAGCAACAGTGGACGATGCTGAACATGCAGGGTTCCCATTAGTTGTTCACGTACAACACCAATAACAATGTCAACGCCTTACAAACCACCGCCCCACAGCTCTTCCGAAAAGAGAGCTCAAACTCGGACGCTCGAGGAGGAAGCACAGGCGAGCGGGAAGCAGAGGTCGCAACCGGGTACCCGATACCCGTACCCTACCCGATACCCGGCTACCCGGCTACCCAGCCGGGTACGGGTAGCCGTTTGTGACCCTGGTGCGGCTGGGTACGGGTACGGGTAGGCCGTGAGTCACTCTGAGTAACTGTTTGTCACTCATTTCCCAACGTCTTGTCTCTTCTCACAATTCAAGTTCCTAGAATCAACCCACCCGTGCCTGCAACATGGCTTCATCCCAGAGGTCGCAATCGGGTACCCGATACCCGTACCCTACCCGATACCCGGCTACCCGTACCCCGCCGGGTATCGGGTACGGGTACCTGTTTGCGACCCTGGTGCGGCCGGGTACGGGTAAGGAATCAAAACCTGTTTGCGACCTCTGGCGGGAAGGCAGCAAGCCAGGCACGGATCTGGCGCTACCAATAATTGCCCATTCTCTGCGGTCCTCTGTATATTAAAGATGTTCTGAGCCAATTGATGGGTGTTTATGCATGTGGGAGAACCAGAGCACCAAAACAACCCATTTGTGAACGTACACAAATTGGAAATTATCGCTTCCCACACGCATGGATTTATGTTGCAGCCTCACGTCTATTCTCTGCTCTCACCCCCTCGGTGTGGAACTCTCCCAACACCTTTGCACAAACGCAACATAAAATGCACTCCGAATTTCAAGAAACATCTAAAGGCCTCTCTATCTGTGTTGGGTCAGGCTTTCGAGCAGCCCTGAGCTTGGCTTAGTGCCTCCAGTTATAAATGTCATCATCATTATTATCCTGAGGGCAAAAAATATTTTAAAGATAAAATGTTACATCCGTGGCACTGCTTATTACTGCCGTGGTGGCTGGGTAACATTTTCCCAAGCTTATTTCCAAAAAAACCTGGCCTGCGACATCGACCCTCCTATCTACACCTGCGTCAGGTTACAAATTGCCAGGCAAACGCAGCTGCGGATCACTCCCACCTGCCGAGCAAGAGCCCTTTTGTGATGCAATAATTAAGGGAGGAAAACCGAGCTTTTCATGTTCATCGTTTTTATCGCCGCCCAGAGCCCAAAAGCGAGAAAACATACTGCGTCAACAACACCGGCTGAACGACGCAGCTATTTACGGGGCCTCTTTACGACGACGGCTGCACGCGGCGAGTTTTTGCAAGAGACACATTACGCTGGGGACATTGCTTGCGGAGCGCGCAGGCCCACTGATCAAACAGCATCTGACCTGGCTTTCGCTAAACAACCACAATTAATAAACAAGCAACAGCTGACAAGGAGCTGTTTGTACAATGGCTCTAATCGCTTTGGCGACAAACACCTAAGATGCTCGCGGTGATGAATGATGTTTGCGGGGCCTTTTCCTAGTGGTAGGCCTCGTGTGACCGCGGGGCCAACTGTATGTATGTAGAACTTTTTTCGCACCGTACGTAGCCGACCGTGCTACTAATCTCAAGTGTGGGGGAAGGACAGCAAACTAAACACAAAAAGTAGTTCCAAAAAACCCAATGAAATGAAGCGACGGGCTTGTGTTCAACGGGCAGGCCCGTACGATTCTCTAGGACTGCCCTTACAAGCCACACGAGCGGCGCGCACTCACCATCTGCTGGGGCACGTTCACGTTGGACGGGGCGAGCGTCTTGGGCAGGATGTGCTTGCCGGGCGAGCCCAGGTTCCCAACGGGAAGCGTGACCACAGAGACGGTGCCTGCGCCAAGGCAACACAGGACGGGGAGGGGGGGGGTTGCCGCCCTTCAATATACGGATCCAACCACGATTCAAAATTCGACTTGACGAGCAGAAAACAAGCTCGAGGTGATCGGCCCCAGTGGCTCAGAGGTCGAGGGGGAGGGCAGGGCCTGGGATCGCTGAGATCCTTGATTGTAAATCGAGGCTTTGAACAGCTGGTGATTAGTCACAAATCGGCCGTGCGAAAGAAAAACTCATCGCGTTAAATTTGGCTCAATACTTAATCTTCCTAAGCTGCAGCTGTAAGATGAAAAAATATCCAGAGGCTTTTAGGGTTAGATCGCGTAAATATAAATGTGTCGTTAAACCTGCCACTACCCGACAAGTCAATTAAGGTTTGTCACGTAAACAATTCATTACTCGTACAGCACACCGATGTGTTGGAGAGTAAACCTACAACATTTACAATCGGAGTACGATGTTTACGTGACAAACTTTACTAATTGGCTGTGATGATTGGTGACGAGTTTAATAACACGTATATATTTACATGACCTAAACCAAAAAAAAAACCTCCATTATTGATATTGGTCGTATACGCCTATGCATTAAAAACTGACAAAATATCGGTCCGACTATCACAGGAGACGAACAGTCATTCACACTTGAATTTGCAACAGAGGACATGCCTGTGACGACAGTACTACAAGATGATAGTACCAGGGACTGAACCTAAGAAAAGATGGTTCATGGCCGAGCACACACCGGACTGCTAGGCCGGCCCTACGATATGTGCCAACACATTTCCCAATTTTTTGTAATTTTTGTCCTGGGCACAAGTTGAAAATGCCAACTTCCAGAATTTCACCGAAAACTGGGGGCCATAACGCAGTTCTACTCGGACGCAGACGAGACAGCACGACATGACTGACCCATGAAGGGATCGGCGTCACATTCATGAATATTGCTGTTGTGTTTGAGATGGCATGACGATTGAAAAAAAAGACCAAATAACTTACTTTTGGATGGGCTGAAGTTTTCCAAAAAGCCCCTTAACTCTCCGTTCTTGTCAAAATATCCGACCTGCAGAGCGAATACACAAGTCAGCGACACGGACCACCTTTACAATTTCAACGCGGTTCACACATCGGTGAATGGAAAAAATCATGTGTCCAGTACACACACAAAAAATTATAACATTAACATTTAGTGCACGTTGTGTAAAAAACTACGAAAATTCCAAGATACACATTTGAAAACTACCAATATATGTCATGAATACATGCAACACAACCTACATTGAAAGCACAACATGTAAAAAAATAACCAGAACTTTGTAACAATTTACAGTCAATCCACTGTTGTGCAAAGGTCGTCGTACTGCTGTGTCAGTTACGAAGCTTGTTTGACCATACTTCACCATCCTGGTCGGCGCAGATTTGTGAAGGGGGAAAAAGCCCAGGACCGGTTCAGATATTACTTCGCCACTGATGCAAGTCATAGCCAGGAACAGAACTCGGGTCAATGGACCCAGAGCACAGTAATAACAACCACTGTTCCACTGCTCCAACCAAAGCTTCTATGTAAACTGTACAACAGGTTTTAGTTGTAAAGTTACACTTGTTCTCAATAATGGTCCATTTTAAAAATTCTCAAGGCAACTTCGTGGTCCCTGCCATGACTAAGCACCGGGCTCTCTTTGTAGTTCCTGCAATGTGTGCGTGCACGTACATCTTTGGCCATGATGTCACCGGGGTTATGCCAGTAAGGACCAGTTCAGCGTTCAACTCCAGTTCCCGTTCAAAGCGATTATCTGCAATGGGAATGCAGACAACTACATGTCAGCACTTACACCTCCGAACAGAAGACACGATCCGACGTTCAACATTTCACATCATTTACAGCAGTTTCTCGCATGCGCTGTTAAAAGCGCATCCATTAACGCCAAGACGCATTTCACGTTTATTAGTTTAACCGGGTAGGACCTCAGAAGTGAGCAGAATCAGTTTTAATGGCAAGACTGACCTGGGTGACCCAAATAACAAAAACAATAAAATAAAGTAAAGCAACGAAGCCAACAGGAAATAAGAGGTGGGGGGGGGAGCAAACGTTCACTCAATTAAACACATGACAAATGTTGAGGCTTCTTATTTTTAAGTAAACATTAGGCGACGACCTCATGCAGAGACCTTTCCAAACGTTTATCCCGATATTGTAAAGACCCAAATCACACACGCTCGATCATAAAACAAGCTCGACGCTAGCGAGCGCGATCTGGCGGCTGGGAAAACGAGAGGCACTAACAAATCACGGCCACCCGTTGTTGTCACGCTTCACCCAGAACCCCGCTGCATACGCGACTGCCGGCCACGCATTACGTGAATGTACGGGATGTACCATGGAGATGATCTAGAGGTGGGGGGTGGTTAGAATGTAGTGGTTTAATCCAATTATGTTAAACGCAGGGGATATTAAAACCCCAGCTTCCAACGCAGTGTCCCCAACGTCCTCGCTGTTAGACCAATCAGGGGAGTTGAATGGACGGATTTTAACGGTAATGTTCTAGGATTTAAATGGATCTGAATCCAGAATTGGACCTGATAAAGATCTGGAACTATTTTAGTATCCAAAAGAACTAATTGTGGAAGACCATGGGTCATATCTCGAAAAATAATGTTGCGTCGAATTGAGAAAAATTAGATGTCAATCCTAGAGGTATCACGCGCATGCCACATTTCCACTATAAAAAGGAAGTGGCAGGCAGTGCTGGGTCAAACTAGATTCGAAGCTTTTGTGACTGCAGGAATTACTCTTTGGTTCTTTCGGTAAAGTCACATAGAAAATTTAATAATAGAATACGACCTTTCGACTGCAACACAAGCAGCCATTATCAGGTAAGAATTAATAATAAAACACAGACACGGAAACAACATCGGCAGACACACATGCAGAGACACGCCGTGTTTTATAATTAATTCTTACCTGATGATGGCTGCTTGTGTTGCAACCGAAACGTCGTATTCTATTACCATTTGATTTAATTTTCTACGTGACTTTACCGAAAGAACCAAAGAGCAGTGCTGGGTCACTGAATCAAACCGACCAAGGTCACACTCTTCCCCACAAACCATGGGCCTCCCAATTCACTCACTCGTAAAACAGCGGCCTAGTGCCCGACCTCATAATAGAGGACGGTTGCCGAGCAGGACTAAGGTTAACGTGACCGTGGATGAGGCCATACTGTGTTTATTTGAACTACAGCCTAATCACTATGTGCTGGCTGGAAGGGTTAAGGCTGGTAAAACAAATGAACAGACAAGCGTCTGTTCATTTTTTAGTTACAACAAATATTCCCGTCAGGCTGGTAATAAAATAAAAACACAAGGTCCCGTTTCACTTTTTTGGGCCCAAATAAATAGGGTGGTGCACCAAAATATGACTCGGTTTTAATTTGAAGTAGAGAGATTTACCCGGGGTCTGTTTAATGCTTGTGTTTAATGCTTGTGTTAACTGGTAGTGTTGGCTTTGCCCAATTTCAAGCTTTGATATCGCACGCCACAAGAGGCAGACTACTTAATTCAATGACAACGGGATTGTATATTTGAATGTGTTTATCAAAAGATTCAAATCAATGTCAAACTCAAAGCTCGCCTTGCCATACAAGTGAACCCAACTGGCCTCTAGGCTGTATTATCTGGAGGCCCAAAATATTCGCAATTAAAATTTAACAAGTGTTTTTTTTGTTATAAACAAACACGCACACTTGCATATATTAGTGCCAAATTCCAACTTTCATACATTTCTAGACTATCATTAGAATTTCCATCAGTCGGCAATGATATGCAATATGTGCACCGTGTCAAAAAGATTCATATCTGGTAACCTGTCATCATACAGTAGTTTTAAAACCAACACAGCCAAAGTGCTTTGAGAGAGGCGTGTGAAGAAGCCACCGTGTGAAACCGGCCGTTAAAATGTGCCCGCAAACTCGGGCAGCCGAGGCCCTTCAAGGCAACGCTAGGACACGGGAGCAGCGCAAGTTCACGCAAAACATAATACAGTAAAACCTTGGATTGCGAGTAACTTGGTCTGCGAGTGTTTTGCAAGACGAGCATTTTTTTTAAATAAATATTCATTTGATAAACGAGCGAGGTCTTGCAATACGAGTAGTACGTGTATACGCTTTGTCTGCCGAGTGTCACGTGATCACAACTGATATACGAGTGCTTTGATATACGAGTGCTTTGGATTACAAACACGTTTCCGGAACGAATTATGCTCGCAATCCAAGGTTTTACTGTAACGCGATGGGAGCCTTGGGGGCTACATCATACACCTGTCAACCCATACAGTTTACCCAGTATTCTTGTACAGGGAAAATGGAGTTATCAGGTCCAAATGGTGTACAGCCGTTTCAATCCGGGCACAAAACATCATATTTTTGCCTATTTGTTTGTGTTTCTCCCTTGTGATGGGGCTTTGTAGAATGAACGTTGAGATTTATAAGGGCACAGGGTGACCAATAAGGTTTGAAATGGTGTGTAATAAGTTAGGCAATGGGGGGTTGACAGGTACGCTACAATCCCAGCCACGTCTAACATCAGTTGGGGCAAGCCTGGCACAACCCACTTAACACCAACCCGCTGTGACCAGCGTGAAGTACGGTCATACAAATCCCCATCACTGGACAAGGCACGGGGGAAGCATTCATCCAGCAGTGCATTGACAAACGGCTGTAAATTGGAATATATTTTTGGTTTAACACATAGATAAGATGTCTTACATCTATTCCACAAAGAATACATACGGTGCTGGTAGACAGCAGTGGCTGTGTTAACATACTCCACACGCTGGCATTGATCACGAGTTTGGCGTAGGCAAATATTAAAGATCCCTGAACATTTCGACAGCGGACAGCCACCCCACAGCAAGCGTCGTATTTCCGCACACGCCATACGGAAACCGCACACGTGCAATCACGGCCAATGTCGCGGTGAGGTTGGGGGTCTCACGTGTGGGGGGGGGGGGGTGACACCGGTTGGTTTGTGGCCACCGAGATCAAGAAACAAAAGGGATAAACAATGCAGGAGACCGACGCAGATGACAGTTGAAATGACAATATATTCATTCTTGAATCGGCGAATCGTATCCCTAAGTGTGTTAGATTATTGGCCACGGCTAATATCAGTGGCGAGTCATATCAGAACCAGAATATATATACTGGGGAAATCCGATGAGCTATAAAAGCGATTTTTCACAGATGCCCAGAAACAATCGATTCCCTCTCCCTCCCTAACTCACCATAACCAGTTTAGTGAAGTATGGTCAAACTTCCTGCATAACCAACACGGCGTGGGACGGACTTAAGTCCAGCAGGTGGATTAACAAAGGGCTGAGTATAAGTATTCCTGTAAATATGAATTAATCACCAAATGCCAGACCGATGTAAACAACCAGTTCCGTGACAGAAGAGCCAGTCACGTGATAAGTTTGAGATTACGACTTTAACACTTTGCGAGGATATTTACGGGCATTTACAAGTATGTGCTAACGCGATGATTGAATTAATATTGTGGTGGCCTGGGACCGTAAGCCTGATGACCAAATCACCCGGATTGCGTCCACTTTGGCGTGACATCACGGAAGCTGGGCAGGAATTCTGAGCCTGGACAATTATTGGATGGGCGTGCACATAACACGGGTGGCTGTCAAACTGCTGCCGGGCTACGTGGTGGACGGCAGAGGGCAGAACAGTGACATCGATCGTTGTATTGTACTCCTCTATGTCACCAAACCAACGCTGTCCCGCGTTGGGGGAAGTATGGTTAAATAAACCACCACGACCTTCATCAGGCAGTTAGTGGATTCCATGATACGAGGTGAGGCGGGGGGCTGCACAGATTACGTAGAGGGAACGTAATTGTAGGGGGCAAGTGGCCAGGGGCAACAGTCATGGTTGATCTGTTGCCTCCTGGGAGCCCCCCTCAAAAATTGACCAACAACAAGCGACAAACGTGAAGTATGGTCAAAAGAACTGCCTGCAAGGGGGCATCTTTGATCTATGTTGCCTCCTGGGAGCCCCCCTCAAAAATTTACCAATAAGCGACAAACGTGAAGTATGGTCAAAAGAACTGCCTTCAAATGGGCATCTTTGGTCTATGTTGCCTCTTGGGAGCCCCCCTCCACATTTACCACAACCCCAAGTGCCAGATGCAGTGAATTAGGGTCAACTTAACCCTCCACTAAACCCAAGCTCCACAACTAGCTTGAAACGCGGTGTGGAGGAGGGCCAGGCCCCTCAAATCCAGCAGCAGCAGCGTGGCACTCTTTGACAAAAGAGTTCCCCCACCCCCCCGTACGAATGTAGCGACGTCGCAGTAACGATGTTAATTAGTGGTGAGCAGTAGTTACTGGTGGTGGTTGTGGTGGTAAAGGACAACCCCTCACCCCCCTATAAAGAAGCCGTGACCCACAGCATCACCACCTCCTGCCGCAACTCACAATGGAGGGTCCTCTACTTACTCCACGTGCTTGCCACACGACAACGCATCGCAGAGGACGTTGCGTTTTGCGATTACGGTACAGATATTCTACCGATTTAAATGTAACACAGGTTACTGTAAGTGTCCACCCCCCCCCCCCCCACGGCGTGGTGAAGTAAGGTGAAACACTGTCCACCCCCTCACGGCGTGGTGAAGTATGGTGAAACACTGTCCACCCCCCCACAGCGTGGTGAAGTATGGTGAAACACTGTCCACCCCCCAGTGTGGGGAGGTGTGGTGAAACACTGTCCCCCCCCCCCCCCCCCGGGGGGGGGAGGTATGGTGAAACACGCCACGAAATCAGCACTACACACGGCGTGCGAGGCCTACACATCCCGCAGTGGGTTGACACAAAGTCGTCGTTATCCTCGGCCATGGTCGATCCACTGCTGGATAACAATCGCCCCGGCTCCTTGTCCGCCTCCACGCCGTTCCGTGCGGGTTATTTGACCGAACCCCACATTTGTTTGTTACTAAAATAATAATGGACACAGGAAACTGCACATTTAATATGAATCGAAGAGTGGGTGAGCTGGGGGGGGAGGTGGTGAGTTTTTTAATGAGCGAAAATGAATACTAGGGGAGGGGGGGGGGCTGCGAAACGTCTCCTCTCCCACCTCCACAAGAGCTTCAACGAAGGCCTACTACTACAAAGCATCTCCTGGTTGAACAAAGTGCTACAATAACCCCCGCAGTCTCTCCCGCCACAATAACTCGGACTGCGTAACAACTCAATGCCTACCCAGACCATCATGTAGACAACCCCCTCTCTTCACAACACCCACGAATCATCGCGGGCGACATTTGTTATAGCAAAACCCCACACCAACAACACCAACCTTCTCATCGATTCAACACGAAACCACGCGCACACTCAGCGAAGATACTCACCACTCACCACTAAAATCACCTCAGAGTCAACTCTCTCACACGCTGCTTGCAACAACTCCACGCTCCCCACCACCAACACCACCTCCTCAGCAGCAGCAACTACCACCCACGCCCGTCTTTGTCTCTCTCCCCTCGCGGAGTGAATCCGTTGCCTGGTGGCGGCAGAGCGAGCGTCGTCGTCTCCCGCGCGCTGCCCGCTGCTACCCCCCCATTGGACAGTGCCATCGCCCCGCCCCCCCCGAGAGAGCTCATGAATAATCGATCACCGGTCAAGCGCGCGCTGCCATTGGTCGGACGAATCCTCGCGTTCGTTATGAATAATTCACGAGCTGTTGCCTCCTCCCCCCCTCCCACGCCATTGGTAGGAACTCGTTAATAATTAATTAAGATTCGTTGCCATTGGTGGCGGGTTCGTATCCGAGGGGGTTGGGCGTGACGCCACCCCCCCCCGCTCATGAATAATTAATTAGGTGACATCCCCTTTGGTGGGTTGGAAGATGTCTGAGAAGTTGCGTCCTCGCGCTTATGAATAATGCATTAGGCGCGCTCCCATTGGCTGAAGCGGTTGGCGAGCGCTGATGAATAATTAATTAGGCGCGCTCCCATTGGCGAAAGCGCGCGCGGGGGGCGGGGCGCGATGGCCGGCTACCGCGCATAAATAGTCGCGTTGGCGGATGTAACCGTTGGCGCCAAAACCCGGAGCACGTGACAAAGCTCATGAATAATGAATTAGCGTGAAAACTTCGGCTGTTTGGGAGCACGTGACAGATTTGAATATCGATCGTCTTGTCCTGATTATAAGACGCACTCCAAGCGTGTAGCCCGGTTTCCATAATTATCCAAACTATTTTAAACACACGCCTTCCGAATTAAAAGACGCACGCGCAAAATCTTTTGCTTATAAAAACAATGGGGGGGGGGGGGGCAAAGTGCGTCTTATAATCCGCAACTTCAGTGTGATTAGCACGTGACTTTAAATGGTCATAAAATAACGTAATGGGGTTGTTCTATTTGGCCAATATATCTTGTCGTAGTGAATAACTCTGGTCTCCCTCTCATTTGAGTGTCCATTCAATCTTCACTGCAGCTGTTCCGATACTTGTACGAATGAACAATGAGATGTCCAACAGCACAGCTCCTTTGTAATGACCAAGACTGGCATTGCCACTGCACACAAGGCTCATGTTATAATTTCTAGAATAATTATCCACCTCTTAATCCACTGCTGGATTAGGTGACCGGCCACCCCAATGGGACCGTTCATAAATGACGTAACGCGATTTTGGACGATTTTTGGGGGGGGTCGCTTTGTTCCCAAAAAGTCAGACCCCCCCCCTCAAATGTGACGTCACAAAGCTCTGCCCCCCCCCCCAATAAGACATGCTTCAAATCGCTTTAAACTAGTCATTGCAGTGCGTATTTAATGTGGCGCTGCACTCTGATGTTGTAAAAAACATTTATTAAAACGTCTATTGTCTATATTTAAAGTTGCGCATTTTTATGTGATGTCACATTTCTAACCCCCCCCCCCCCGTGGAAAAAATGTATGCCCCCCCCCCCCTAGATGCGTGACGTCATTCATGGACCGCCCCCTTGACCATATTTCACCACACTTGTCAGTGCGGGTTTGTGGTTGGTTGAGGTGGGGGCAGGACCGGTTCGGATACCGCTCGCCACCGACGATAGCCGTGGATGAGAATCGAACCTAGGTGGCCAGTTTCACTGTGCAAGTGCGCCAACCACTGCACCACCGCTCCTGCTGTTGGCAGTGGTGCACAAGAAGAATAAAAAACTTAACACGCTCGTCCATAGTGTGGCCTTAACAGGTTTTTTTGTATGAGGCGACGTTTGAGGCATTGACCCTTCATACCACATACGCCAGAGGCTGAACAAGAGTTGGCGACTGCAGTTTACACCGTGGTGCCGAATACGAATTAAAATAAATTACGGAAAATATTAAACAAAAATATTGATGACCATTTTTTTATTTGACTATGGAGTAACCTATTCGTATCTATAATACAGGCTTTTTGGGGAGGTTAGATCGCGTAAATTACGTGTAAATTACACGATCTAACCCCCCAAAAAACTGTATTACGAATTGTATTGGCCGCGAAATCCTACGGGTTCAACTATTAGTAGCTGTTGAACAAGAGACAAAACCTCCAATGTGTTGTACACGATTGACTTTATTCGACGCATCACCAGAATACGTACAGCCTTACGTACACGTGTCCAATGACGAGCTGAAGATAAACGGAACGCGCCCTTCGCCGTCAGGAGTATGTTGGGCAGGTGGGTTGCATAGATACATCAGACAAAAGGCTCCAGGTGAGCATAACGCGTAGTCGGAGGCTTTCACGACCAATAGCATCCATAATAATAGGTGTTTTGGGTTAGATCGCGTAAATATATAAATGTGTCGATAAATTTGCCACCACCCAAAACAGCCAATTAGTAAGGTTTGTCACGGAAACAAAACATGCAAATTCGTTACTAGTTCAGCACACCGGTGCGTATGCTAAACTAGTAACACTGGTGTGTGCTGAACTAGTAATACATTGGCATGTTTTATTTACGTGACAAACCTTACTAATTGACCGTGTCGGGTGGTGACGGGTTTAATGACATTTATATTTACGCAATCTTCCTCAAAGAAACATCTACAAAGGCTCCGGGTAGCTTACAATTTCCAAAGGATCGCTATCACTTTAGCGGAGATCCCTACATCTGCGTCTTCCTTCACAAACCTATTCACTTAAATCCAGATGCCCCAGCATACATCTTTCATAGAAACCCCATTCACTTCGATGGAGATGTCAGGGTTTACATCTTCCATAACATTCCAATTTACTTCAATGGAGAAAACTGCATCTCAATCTTCCAGATAATTTCATTATTATTTTTCATGTTATTTCACCAGGTAATGGCCACTGAGCTATACTGTACAGATCTTTTTCAAAAGCGACCTGTCTACAAATGATAACTCAGCAAAGTGGCTTATCGTCGTGTGGAAATTCACGGCAGCCAAACACTCTAAACGCACGCTTCTAATTGTGGAGGGGGAAAACCACGTGACCAGAGGGAGATGCACAAACTCCAAACAATTTTAATGGAGAGCCTCACATCCCCAATCACTTCAACCGAGCTGCCCGAGTCTCCATCGTTCTAATAATTCCTATTCATATCAATGGTGGTCCCTGCATCTCTATTGAAATGTATCGGATTCTGTCCTTAAGACTGACACAAAATCTGCTGGATAAAAAGGTGCATTCACAGAATCGGACCTCTGCCGTGAAGCATCTGGTCCGTAAAGACCTGCGTGTGAATCTTGAGACCAACTTAACCGTGAGCATTGAATGAATGACAACTGAGATTATTTACACACTGAAATGTACAACCATGTACAGCATGTGATCAATTGGCCAAAAGATGACTCGTCTAAATCTTAACGTAAAAGCTTTCGTGACTGCAGGAATTCATACTCTTTGGGTCTTTCGGTAAAGTCATGTAGATAGAAAAATAATAAAATTAAAATCACAATGATTTTTTTTTCATAATTTTCCTATCTCCGTGACTTTACCGAAAGACCCAAAGAGGATGACTCGTCTGTTGAGTATACTGTAGTTTCTTATACATTTGCCTAGCCAGGATAGTGTGTTCATGGGTGACTGTCATGCACCAATTTGGCTGTTTCGGGACCATTTTGCCAACACAGGACATTGCAGCAAAATCCATAGTTGCATTGTACTTCTATGCTGTGCAATAACATGTTCATCAACACAAACTTGTCACGCAGTTCGTGACCACTGGAAGTTTATAAACGAAACAACAGCACGAGGGCCATCACGTACCCCCCTCTGTGGGGTACGTGATGACGCTACGGAGAGGGGCTTTGCCGTAGAGACGAGTGTGCGTTTGAACGAGCGAGCGTTGAAGGTACATTCACAGCGTGTCTACAAAGCCACACACAATTCTATTTTGGCGGTGCAGTTTACGTAACTACACAGACACAGGGCCCAAGTTCTGTGCCTTTACGCCAACTCTGTGGGTGCGGTGGTCAGTGCAGCCGCGACATTGTCACGTTTGCGTTTCTTTGGAGGCGCCACGTGTTTCAAGAACAAACGGAAGTCACATTTTGCCGTTTTTGACAGCCGCTTTAGAGAACTCTCTACACCCCCCCCCCCCCCCCGTTGCTCACTTCGATTACCGAGATGTTGGATGTCATACAGACATACAAAGCTATTCATTTTACATCTAAAATAATGCACTTGCAATACAGTAAACTCTGAATTAACAACACTAGTTAGTTGTGCGGATTAAAAAAACAAACTAATTTAGTCAAAAAAACTATTCATAAAATGGACAATGACATTGAAATTGGCAGCGAGGGCCCAGTGCGGACGGAGTTAGTTAGGGAGGTAGTACCGGGTTGGATGGGAGATGATGGCCGATGTGAGGAGTGCAAAGAAAAAGAGATGTGTGGGAGATGAGAGATAGAGGTCGTTCATTCTCTCTGCTCCTCCCACCACCCAATCACAGTCTCTATTCTCCAATCCTCCAGCCATCCGTAATATTAAGTGGTGGAATTTATATGATCTATAAATCAAATTGTATTCTTTTGGCGCGAGGGCAAGGGATGGATGGCAGCGTGTGGGACAAATTGCGGGAGACGAGGTTTGCGTGGCTGGGAAATGAGGGACGCACGGGAGTGAGCGTGAGTGGGGAGGCGTGCGTGGGATGAGTGGGAGATATTCTCCCACGGGTGTGCCTCAGGGAATGACCGAGGCCCCAGTCACGCAACGGTGAACTCCCCATTCCCCTCCCCTGACCTCAGCCGTTCAATTACCCGTCACGATTCGCAGTCACGACTCGATAATTTTTTTTCGTCCCGTGTTTACCGTCTACTTTATATGTTTCCTGCCATTTTGACGACACGCTTTCACATTACCACCGCGCGGTGCTCGGCGCACTGACCGTTGTTCCGTTCCACGTGCAAGGAAGCTTCTAAAATCAGTTGCTGAAGAAGTTCTCAGCACGTGTCGCGAAACGTCGGACATTGTGCCCAACGAAGACCGCGTGGTACAACCCCAAATTACATTGGTGGCGGGAGGAGGGGGGGGGCGAAAGGGGGCAATACAGCGCAACCGCGAAAACCTGCGCAGTAGCGACTCGTCGAGTTCCGACAACTCATCCTGGCAGCTTCCCACCGGCCCCCTGCCGAGCGCTACGTCTTCAGAAAACGCGCCCACACGGGGGGAGGGGGTGGGGCCCCTGTCGCGGGAGACCCTCACGCGATCGGCCGGCCCTCCAGCACGGCGCCGATCTGCTCCAGGCTCACGTGCAGGGTCTTGAGGAAGTGCGCGACGTCGCGGCCGCCCCCCGCGTAGCCGCTCGCGTTGCAGCCCATGGCGTGCGCGTGGATGCCGTAGCCCAGGCCGAAGCCGTCGGGCACCACGGGCGCAAAGCCCCCGAGCCGCACGGCGTCGCTGGCGAGCGTGCTGGTGGACAGCACGTTGTGGTTGATGCGGGCGTACGCCTCGTCGCGGTACAGCTCCGGCAGCGAGCCGCCGCGCTCCGACGCCAGCTTGCGCAGCGCAAACAGGTGGCGGTCGAAGCCCTGGCCTGGACGGTTCGGCGAGACAGGTGAAACACACGTAGAGAGAGAGGGAGAGACTTGGTTGGTAAAGCTACAACTGGGATGGGTGGTGAGCTGGTGGTCCCCAACGTCACTTCACCAGCCCTGCCCCCCTTCACACAGCCACAAGCCCTGCACGTTGGTGACGTTGGCACCACCTGCTGTTCGCGGATCCCTGCCCCCGACTCAGGTAGCCTCACCCTTTGGCCACATCATGAGTTGAGCAGGAGACCAGAATTTTACTTTTTCACTAAATTGATTGGGACAAGGGGACAGATATTCTGACGCCATAACTGCCCAAAGCCACAAAGACTGTTTAGTATCTTTAGCGATTGTGCACTGACGCTGCTGTAATTGCTAAAGCTTTGTAATAACCATGCACGTGTTGGCATGAACCAGATGGTATAAACGAACACAAACCGCCAGAATCGTAGTGCAGTGCGCTGCCTACTGCCCCACCGCGCCCCCCCCCCCGGGGGCCCCCCCCCCCTCCAACCCCCCCCCGTCAGTGGCGCGCGCGTTACCCATGGCGGCTTCGCGCGTGAGCTTCCCGTGGTAGCGCGAGCACTCCTCCAACATGGCCCGCAGCTCGGCCACGCCGGGCGGCGATGCGCCTCCCCCGGCCTCGTCGCGGCCCAGGACGAAGGCGCGCGTGCAGCGCCGCGTGGCGCTCGTCGCCGGCCGCACGGTCTCGGTGCGCCCGTGGCGGAAGGCGGCGGTGCTGCACGACTCGTAGGTGGCCACCTCGTGGCCGTGCTCGCGGAAGAACGCCATCTGGAAGGCGAGCTGCATCACCGCATCCGGGGACACGTTCTGCTTCTGCGGGGAGACGACAAGGTGGGGGTGGGGTGGGGAGGGTGGTATAGCGATTGGCGTGCCGAGCTACGAACCGCGGCCGCCCGGGTTTCGATTCATCGCTCGCAGCCAACACCGGTGACGATTGTCTCAACCGGTCCTGGGCCTCCCTTAGGTTGACTCAGCCTCAAATGAGTACCTAGTGCGGTGTGAAAACATCGTCACTGGGAGAGACAAAGGCGGCCGGGCGTGGTGCTGGCCACCCACCCCCTCGTGTTCCGTGTTGGCCTTCATAGGTGCTGCTCGCTAACAGCACTTACTCCAATAGCCTGTTAAAGCTATACGGGGGATCTTTGTCTTTGTGTGTGTGCACGTGGGGAGCAGTAGCGCAGAGGTTAGCGCGCTGCACTACAAACCCGGTGGCCGGAGTTCGTTTCCCGCTCATAGCCAACACCAGTGACAATTATCTGAACCGGTCCCGAGGTCGACTCGGCCTCAAATGAGTACCTTGTGCAGTGTGAAAACATCGTCACTGGGAGAGACAAAGGCGGCCGGGCGTGGTGCTGGCCAACCACCCCCCTCGTGTGTCATGCCGGGCTTTATAGATGCTACTCGCTAACAGCACTTGCCACCAACAGTCTGTTAAGGCTATACAAGAACCTGCGATTTTAGGAAACCCTCGGTAAATGGCCTCGCGGTGGGTGGACAGGCGGGCACAACCGCCTACACCGCGGCGCCACCACCACGCTAACCGCCGTGCCGCACCTTGAGGAAGTTCTTCCCGTACTTGTCGAACTCCATGGTGTGAATGACGAGGCCGGACACCGTTCGGTGGAACTGCCGGCGAGCAGCGTCCACGGCCGCCTTCATCGCGTCGTCCAGACGGAAATCGAGGCGTCGCACGGACGACTGTTCCACGTCGGAGGAGGGCGGCGCGTCGTCGGGAGACACGGCCGGCCTCTTCAGCGAATCCTGCATCAGAGAGAGAGAGAGAGACGTCACGAAATTGACGTCGCCCGTCACGGATATTGGAGTCACCGTCTGCATCGATCCCTACACTGCAATTATGGACGCCACTAACGCCACGGCTGTCAACACTCTCCAGGTTTTCCGGTCGTTCGCAGTCAGCGCTGTGTGTCACAGAGCCCTCGGCTTAGGCATTTGTATCGTTTCAATACGAAGGGCATGTGGCCTTGATGGCAGGCGAGTCCTGACTTGACGGCACTGTGGGGCCGTCGGCTTCGGAGATTCTTATCGCTTCAACCCGACCTACGATGCCAATCAGCGTTGGCGGTCATTTCTACGCGACGTCGTACCGCCACTTCACAATGAAGCATCTTTGTTAATCCTGGACAAAGCCGATGAGCTATGAAGCTCTTTTGTCACAGATGTCCAGGAGATGTCCTGGCCGACCTCTTACGTTGGCCAGTACTTCTACTCGGCGGCCTTTGTTATTCTATTCTATTTCGGATTTATATGCAAGCCAACAGCATTCAGTGAGGGAGGTGATAGAATGGATGGACAGGTGGCTGGGAATGGAGCCGATGTTGCTGGGGTAGTTAAGGCAGAATAGGGTGGAATGTGATGGTGAGTGAGGGTGTCTGATAGGTGCGGCGTGGATGAGATGCAGTGGGGTATGGGGCACGTGCGTGAAGTAGCAAAATGGGCATGGATGAGAGGGTAGGTGAAGGGTGGTAGGGGCAGCGGTCTGGCGGCCGGATAGTTGAGCCGATGGAGGAGCAAAGTGTCGGGCTGGGGGAGAGACGTGGTTAGGTGCACGTAGAAAGCAAGAAGTCGGAGCCGGGTCAGGAATTAGGGTCGTCGGAGGAAGACGACTGAGGGGCTGGGAGTAGGATATCTCAGTCGCCGTTGCTGCCCCGTTGTCGTCACTACGCCGTGCCTTGTAAATCTCGTTGATGAAGCGCAGCACCGCCACGCCGTCGCCCCACGAGTGCTCGAAGTGCACGGCCGCCTCCCCGTCGGCCGCCACGATGAGGCTCAGGGATTTGTCGAACCAGCGGTCACCGCCCACGCCGTGCAGCATGAGGTGCGACAGACGCACGGGCGCCGGCGCGTCGCGTCCGCCGAGCGCCGTCAATCGCTCCTCACCCTGCTGCTGCTGCTGCTCACCGTCGCACGGACAAGCGGACAGGGGAAGGGTGGCATGTGGACAGGGAGTGAAATTTTTTTTGTTGCACCAGGCGAGACCAGGGGTGTGATTTTCAAGAGTGGCGGACCTGGCTCACCGAAATGAGAAAAGCTAAACGGAAGTTTCAGCAGTGAAGTGAATAGCAATCGGTACAAGAACAAAACACACAAAACAACTGTATCACAAAATATTGCAAACAAATATATATCAATGTAAAATGAAAGTTCAATGTTAAATTCCACAGTGCTTTGGCATTTGATGGCGGCAGTTTTGGCTGCGGTCCCCGCTTTTATCTGTGGTTTCCGGTGCCTGCGATAGAAATTCTACGGCGTGTTTGACATTTTCGCTTGCAAGAACGACGCGAAATACAAAACAAAAAACGATCCGTCATTAAACGCGGAATGCCACTGGCGCTGCCGGCTCATCGTCATAACCTGCGAGGCGCCCTCGGCACCGTCCTCGTCCAGGCACAGGCAGAAGATGGCCGAGTCGACCAGCGCTAGCGCCTCCTGGTTGCCCAGCTCCAGCAGGTGCTGGCGCAAGCCGGCCCAGGTGTCGCGGTTCTCCCCGGTCAGGTAGGCGAGCGGGTGCGACGGCTCTCCCGCCGCGTCAGCCTCCGCCATCACGCGGCGCAAGCGCTCCTACGGCGTGAGAGAGAGTGGCATAAAAGACGGCCCTCATGAATTGGGTAGGGGGGGGGTGTGACGCTCGTGGGCCAGGGCCTCTCTCACCCGTAGCATATGGGCCCACTCGCACACACTCACATAAAGCAAAGCCAAAGATCCCCCGTAAATACGAGTGGCGATCTTTACACACCGCAACAAACTCATTGGAGGGAAGACCCAGGATCGGTTCAGATAATCTTGGCTGGTGTTGGCTGTGCGTGGGAATCGAACCCCAGTTATTGGGTTCATAGCGCAGTGCGCTAACTGCTACTACACTACCGCTCCGCACACTCTCACACAGCACTCGCACTCACAGCACACGCTCACACACACAGCTCACACAGTACACGCAGGGCTCACAGAGTACACGCAGGGCTCACGCAGTACACGCAGAGCTCAAACAGTCATGCACAGACCTCACACGCTCACACAGACCTCAAACAGTCACACACTGAGCTCACACACCCACCCACACGGCTCACGCAATGTTTTGCTGGTTGGGAGCGAAATCCCTCTGCTACCATGGGGTTCAGCACCACCCACCAACCAACCTCAAGTACAGGGAGAGCCACTTGTATACCAGTTGGGAGCTAGCTACTTCTGCGGTATGGTGTTGGCATCCCTGCACCGCCAACCCACCTGTATCCGAGCCGCGGGGAGGATGGATCCGTCGCGATCCAGGACGTCGCACGCGAACAGCTGCTGGCGCCGCATGACCAGCAGGTGGCGTGCGGTGGGCTCCGAGAAGAGCTCGTCCCGGTCGGCGCGGGGCAGCCGCGTGGAGTTGAAGAGGCGGCCGTACTGCGACATGTCGAGCGGGTAGGCGTTGACCGCGTACGCGCCGTACCTGCGCCGCCATTACAGGCGCGAGCGGGAAGAGGGTGGGCGGACGTGGGGGGCGGGGGGGGAGGAGAGAATCGCGCAGAATGTCCATGAGGGACGCGCGAATACGCACGGGGCTATGGTTACAGCCCTGCACCAGTGGTCAGAATTTCGCGTTTCGAAGATTGCAGCGAGCCTATCCATTGGACAACCAATGTTGATCTTCCCCATAAAGTGTTGCTGATTTTATTGGTCTGGGATGGATGATGGGCCGAGTCAACCCCAGCCACAATTTGTGGACCGACTGTGGACAATGATTGATGATGACACAGGGATCGGGAGTTCATGAAAATCATTCTAATATTAAGCAGAATCTCCTTGCAGACTTGAGGAATGCGATGAGTTACTAGGCTCGTTTTTCGCAGACGCCCAGCAGGCGGCGCGGGTCAGCGGGCCACAACAATCGGCGACCTACCAGGACAGAGAGGAAGGCAGCCAGCGCACCCAGCGGCGGAAGGAGTCGGTGTCGCTGCGCGCCGGGTTCAGGTGGAAGACCTCGGGCTCGAGAACGCCGGCCCGCAGGGTGCGCATGAAGCGCAGCCCCGACACGGTCAGGTTGGTGGCGCGCGTCAGCTGCCCGCCGTAGCCCGGCCGGCTGTCGGCCGTCAGCCCCACAAACGGGTTGTAGTTGAGCAGCACGGGCTCGCGCGCCGCCAGGTACATGTCAAACCAAGGGCCTGCAGCAGTCGCAACGCACCGCGTGGCCACGAGTTAATTAGTGTGGTGCCACGTAGCCACGAGTGATCGAGGCACCGCGACGGCGTTGGACCCAAGGCTGTCACCATCACGCTGTGAACAGAGCTGTGAACAGGACCAAAGAGCGAGAATCCGTGTGCTTGACGAGTGGTCGATCGGCAACCGGCGCTAGGCAGACAAACAAATCGCTGCCCACCGCCAGCGATTTGGTGTCTGCCGAGTGCCGGGTGCTGGGCCCCGCTGAGCGTGCGTCGTGCGTCTCACCTGAGATGTAGCTGCTCTTCTTGTTCTGCTTGTCCAGCGCCAGCAGCTCCTTGTGGAGCTCCTGCCCATCCCCGGCTTCAAACTTGCGGGCGATGCGCTCCGTCTGACTGCGCCCGAGCACGCGAAGTGCGACACCCACACATCTCGAGCCTCAAGGACTATCCATTACGAATTGCCTTGCAATCCCTTACCACTTTCAGCATCGTTCATTCGCCTTCACCATTCCGCACTGACCAGCGCGGCCAAATATGGTCAAAGAGCAACTCCCACGACGCGTTCGGCGTGGGGGAGGCCCTCATCCGGCAGCGGATTGAAAAAAGAAAGGGCTGTTACGTGCGTTGAGGTGTAAACTCACACGGAGACGAGATTCTCTGTAAGGGCTATTGCCAGTTAATTAAGCACTACACTCCCGCACAAGATCTCCGGATCACACGCGGGGTAGACACTTCTACACTAACTCCTTCCCGTGGACCGTCCCGGTACCCGCTTAACTCCTCGGCATATCCTCACCTAAGCTCCCCACTAATCCTACTCTTTCCTCGGCTTAGGGTCTCGGTGCCGAGCGGCGTGTCGTCCGTTCGGCGCGTCCTCCGTCTCCTCGAGACTCCTGTTCCCTCGGCTCCCCACAACGACCCGTCCTCTTGGTAACATGACGTCACCCTATCACGTAATCCCGTTATTTTCTGCGAATGCCCTCACTTCCTCCTCCACACATGCACGTGTTGCTAGGCCGTCGGTCTCACCTGTACTCCTCATCGTTCAGCAGGGGGCGCTGTGCAGCCAGGTACCTCCTGACCGTGTCCTCCAGCTTTGGGATGGGTAACCTGACCACAGCGGCACGGTGTAAACGTGCAATGCGTCAGCTACGTTCATTAACGACCACGTTTCAGGAAATGAAATAAAAAAACAAACGGTACACTTCAAGTCGTTTCACAATTGACAAGGCGGTGACAGGCGACCCAGCGCTGGCACGTTTGCCGCTTGCTGCAGATGTTTGTGGTTCGAATCCAGTGGCCGCCCTGGTTAATGCCGCGGGAGTCGTAACAGCAACACGACCTCCGCGCAGTGGACATTAAAAATCCCGTGACGTCGCTCAGAAGAGCAAGCCGCTGTGTGCCAGCGCCAGCGTTCAAATTTGGCAAAATAACAAAAAAAACTGCAATACAATGTGGATCTCAGGATTCTGTACAGAAACGGTGGAGAAATCTCGCGAAAAAGGCACAGTCACAGGCGGAAGGCGAGAGGAAGGTGTCCTCGATCCTGGGACTTGAGCAAGGGGGCATGGAGTGCAGAGCACCGATGGCTGGGAAAATAATTCCATAATGGGGTGGGGGTGGGGAGATGATTTGATGAAAAAAAATTAAAACCGATCTACTGTATTTATGTTAAACTTATTTTGCACCGTACGTAGCCAACCGTGCTAAATGGAGGTACAGTACTGTCTTTGTTTCTATTTGCTCTGCAGGTCTGGCAACACGTTCCACGCTAAAGCCGGCGTGCCCTTTCACCTGCATATGGCCCCAACCCCCACCAACCCATGCTTCTGCCTCCACCCCTCTCCCAACGACAGAGCACTGCCCAGGGCAAGGTGCTCCATGCCAGTGGTGGAAATTCTACATTCCTATGGCGGGGAGGCAAGACACCCCACAAAGACGGGCAACCGCTGGACACCGCGAAGGATACTTGCGCACTGAATGCGGTGACCCGAGTTTGATTCCGGCCACAGCTAACGTGAGTGGCGACTAATAATATCGACACCAGACCTGGATCCCCCCACGCCGCCCTTCACTCATTGGCGCTGACCAGCTACGTGAAGTATGATCAACCCACCACCCAACCCCCATGACCAATACGGCACTGGAGGACATTCATTACTTGATACAGCTATCGTGCTGTGATGGTTCCACCTGAAGACGGAGGCTTGTGTTGCCTCCGAAACGTCGTGATTTTTATTTTATTTTACTTTTATTAATTTTAATTTTTTACCTACGTGACTTTACCGAAAAAACCTAAGAATATTCATTCAGCAGTGGAATAAGGACAAGCTCTGTTATTCCCACGAGTTAAACGCAGGTCTAAATCTGTCCCATTAACGTTTCAAACCTACTCGGATCAGATGAGATGGCTCTCGTTGAACCCAGTGACCGACTCGTTTCAAACTGTAGTGCATTCTCCAGATCTGGCAACGCTGCCCCTACCCAGCCGCCTCCCTCGAAGTTGCACTTTCACCTGGATCCCAGTCCCCCACACCCATCCACCCTACCTCTCCAACCCCCCCAGGCTTAGCATATGCAGAGAGTGCTCCGAGATGCCAGCGAACCCTCTTAACTCAAATCGCATAGACACGCAAAATATGCTTTTTCTTTTTTACGCAGAGGCCGGCGAGTTTGGGAATTTCACAAATCTGCGTGCGCCATCGTGCCCGTCCAGCACGTCTCGCCTTGCAGCGGTCACGGAGAGTGAATGTGGGGCTTGAGGGGACATGAAGGTTATTAGTCCGTCACTCAGCCAAGGAAGCGGGGGGGGGGGGGCAAAGTTATCCACGTGGATGTGTGCCATGCGGCTGACTGGAATGACGCCCAGAGTTTCACGGTGTAAATCGGTTAACATGGTTCACTGAGTGGGTGACGTGACCCAACACTGTCCCTGCCATGTCAAAATCCACTGTTAATTCACAAAAAGATCCCATGACCACACGCACTCGCTATTTGAAAACAAACCACTGCAAGTTTCGATGATGACTTACTGTGACCGTGACAATTATTTTACGTGGGAAAGCCTCAGTCTCAAGGCCTTTTCCTGCCATTGGTGAAGGCGATAATCAATTTAAATTTCGCATTTATTTTCGTTTAATCAGGTAAGAACTCAAGAGGCAAGGATGAATTGCCATTTGCACAAGCGAGCTGGATTTCCAACATTCATATATTAAACAAAGTCACGGCCCAGATACGGACCATGATTCTGTGGGTTTCTCACCTCTGACCCAATGCATCATAACCCTGCCAGAATCCACACCGCATGCGTGGTGTTGTACGCTTTCCAACTAAGGTCCACATCATTTTAGCATTGGTTGTCCGTGTGACTATGTCTGTAACAGGGGGGGGGGGGGCCCAGCACTATACCTCTCCTGATGATCCATTGTGTACTACAGTTTAGTATTCATCTTCTTGGTTCTTTCGGTAAAGTCACGTAGAAGGGAAATAATAAAATAATAACAATTAAACAATAAAATCATTCTCACGATGTTTCGCTGTCTTTCCGACAGACCTGTTCTTCACCTGAGGACGGCTGCTTGCGTTGTGGCCGAAACGTCGTGAGAATTATTTTATTATGTTTTATTGTTATTATTTTATTATTTCCCTTCTACGTGACTTTACCGAAAGAACCAAGAAGACAAATCCCTGCAGTCACGGAAGCTTTAAATCGAAGTTTAGTATTCGTTATGTTATCAGGGATTTATTAAAAATCAGCAAATTGATCACAGGGTTGTCCAAAACTTGGAGACACAAATCCTCGCTCAATTGGACTACAGCACCATAATTCCGAATGCTCAAACATTCAACATGTTTCATCCATCATGGGACCTCCTTTTCCAGTACCAAAATATACTAATAGGGGTTTTCCCCTTTTTTCTGGCAACAAAACTGACACCTTTTGCAAGGAATCATGTCTACATTAACCACAATACTTGCAGTCAAATGCAAA
>CM025623.2:2171826-2189135 GCA_014621495.2 Entosphenus tridentatus | reverse complement strand
CTGTGTAACACATACACTGTGTAGCACACACACACACACTGTGTAGCACACACACACACTGTGTTGCACACACACACAGTGTAGCACACACACACACACACACTGTGTAGCGCACACACACACTGTGGTCCCCGACCTCCCGAGGAAGACGGGGGCTCGCGACGCCACGACGGGGGACGTCTCCACGGAGCCCGCGTAGCGCTGCACGTAGTCGCTCCACTTCTGCGGCGGGAAGTCACACAGAGGCGTTGGACTTGCCGCCCTCTCACCGCCATCGCCATCACCGACAGACGCCCCATCAACAGAGATCATTATCGGAGATAACTACGTCATGGTAATGGGGGTGGGGGGTGATCAGCAGAGCTTGTGATAACAGCTTTTTTTCGGGTTTTTTACAATTTATTTAGAATTTCCCTGTGAGCTAAGAAGCTCTTGAATCGGGTTTCATAAACAAAACAGAAAAACTGTAAAATTAAAAACACAACATTTGCAACAGGTCGCATACAAAATATAAATACAATAAATGCAGCAATAAAAAAAATCTACAAATAAAAAAAATGTCAATTTATTACTTATTTATGAATAAAATATGTAACTAAACTGAACATTAAGATTAGAGAAACATATTGCAAAACAGTGATGGAATGAACGGGGAGGTTGAGCGAGCGTGACGACCTGTATTTCCTGCAGGTCGACTGGAGAATCCTCCTCCACATCCAACAGCTCCATAGTCATGAGCACACAGCCGTCGGTCTTCACGAACATCACCTGGGGTCGGCAGACATCACACACCAAACATGTACATACACGCCACATCACGCACAGATACACAGCGTCGCGCACACCGCGCACAGAAACACAACATCACACAGATCACAGACATATACAAAACATCGCACACACCGGGCATATATCAAAAATTCCCCGTATAGCCTTTACAGACTGTAGGGGCAAGTGCTGTTAGCGAGCACCTATGAAGGCCGGAACGGTACACGAGGGGGTGGGTGGCCAGCACCACGCCCGACCGCCTTTGTCTCCCTAGTGGCGATGTTTACACATCGCAACAGGTACTCATTTGAGGCTGAGTCGACCTAGGGGAGGCCCAGGACCGGCTCATATAATCGTCACTGATGTTGACCGTGAGCGGGAATCGAACCCGGGTCGTCAGGTTCGTAGCGCAGCTTAGCGCTAACCGCTACACTACCGCTCCCCATATATAACAACAACAACAACCGCCATTCGCCACTAAGTGGCGGTGACGTCACCACGACGCTTGTGCCAGGCCAAGTGCACCTTGAGGCCACGTGAAGTGTCGAACGCCCGCTGGCAGGAGGTCACGGGGCAGACCCAGCAGGTGCCATGGGACGACTGACCGAGATGACCGAGATGACTGGCTGATGCACCACCTTTGCCCCCTACTGTACCAACTTGCTGTGCTTTAGCCACCCGGCGCTCCGCTCGTTGTTGTGAGCGTCGCTCCTCCGCCCTCCGTTGTTGTTGGAGGGCGACTGCCTCCAACTGCCCAGTAGCGTCCTTCACGAGCCTCCTCCACTGAGGCCGATCTTGACACCGCTGGTACCAGTCATCGGCAAGTCCACTCAGCTCTACGTCCTCCTGCACCACATCACTCCATCTCTTCTCTAGCCCGTGCCGCGCCCGTTTAGCCCCCTCGATCCGGCCGAACAAAAGCTGTTTAGGCATGCGGTGGCTGGGCATGCGGGCTACATGACCCAGCCAACGCAGCCTTGCCTGCCGGAGGAGCTCACCGATGGGACTTTGCCCAGATCTTTCAAGGATTTGTGAGCTCCTCACACAATCCAGCCTGGTTAAACCCAGGATGGATCGTAGGCAGGCCAGCCTAAATGTTTCCAACCGGCGAAGATGCTCCATCAGGGGGGTCCACGTTTCGCAAGCGTAGAGAAGGGAGGGAATGACCGTGGCCGAAAAGACCTGAAGCTTCGTGCGGAGCGACAGACCAGGTAGCTTCCATACAGCGTTACGCAACCGATGAAAAGATATTGCCGCTCGACTGATTCGACATCACACACACCGCACACATATACACAACACTGCACACACCGGGAACATATCTACGACATCGCACACATATACACAACACTGCACACACCGCACACATATCTACGACATCGCACAAACATACACATCGCACAAACATACACAACATCGCACACGCAGCCGCATCGCGCGCCCGACCCCCGACCTTGTAGCAGTGCTCGTCGGGCAGGAGGCGCCGCGCTTGCCGCTGGTACGAGGCCTCGAGCGGCGCCCGCACGGCCTGGGAGGCGAGGACCCCCCCGCTCGCGCCGCCCCGGCACCCGTCCAGGTAGAGCGCCAGCACGCCGGCGCACGCCTCGTCGCACACCATGTGCTGAAGCTGCCGTGGTGGGGTGGGGGTGAGGGAGTAGAGGTCGCAAACGGGTTTTGATTCCTTACCCGTACCCGTACCCGGCCGCACCAGGGTCGCAAACGGGTACCCGTACCCAGTCGGGTACGGGTAGCCGGGTATCGGGTAGGGTACGGGTATCAGGTACCCGGTTGCGACCTCTGGGGGGGGAGGAACAGGCGTCGGTACCGCGCGGCGCGATTCGCAACGCGCGCGGAAGGAGTTTGACGACGTACGTGCAGACTAACGTGACGGCACTCGCCGGAGGACGGAACGATTCGGCCGCGCGGTCGCCGCAGCGCGACACGGTACACAGGGCCACGCGAGGCACGGCGGGACACGGAACGTGACGCACGTGGCAACACGCGACCCGTAACGCTCACAGCCACCCTCACCCATTCACTCGCACACTTCGCCAATACGAACGTTCACAAACTCACGTCCACACTCGCACTCTTACACGAGACAAAGATCCCCCCCCCGTATGGCCTTGAACAGACTTATTGGGGCAAGTGCTTTTAGCGGAACATGTGAATACCCGCATGGCACACGAGGGGGGCAGGTGAGTGGCCAACACTATGCTTGGCCGCCTTTGTCTCCCCACTGTTGATGTGTACACACTGCTACAGGTACTCATTTAAGGCTGAGTTGACCTAAGGGAGGCCCAGAACCATAACTGCTATTGGTCGTCAGCGGGAATTGAACTCGGAACGCCGGGTTCGTGGATCAGTATGCTGGACGCTGCGCCACCGCCAATCGCTGCGCCACGGTGGCGATGAGATATTAACTACCTCGCCTGGTATACAGGAGGTCGTGGGTTGGATCCGGACTCTGATGCTTGGAGTCTCTCTCCCCGTGGTCACGTGGATTTTTCTCCGGGTCCTCTGGTTTTTCCCTCCGCATTTATAATCAACACCACGAGTATTTAGCTGCTACTATAAATTTCCACGTGACAAGCCACTTCGTTGGGTGATCATTTGTGGCCAGGTCACTTCTGAAATAGAGCTAATAGCTCAGCAGGCCTAACCCGGTAAGATAAGAAATTCTTGATAGTTTAACGGTTTATAGTTCATACGCTCGCTCTTATGGCCACCTGGCGGCAGGCGTTCTGCAGGAGGCGGTCCATGCTGTAGGCCACGTAGGCCGTGACGCCGTAGGCCTCGCGCAGCCGCTCCTCGTACTCGGGCGCCTCGAGCTGCCCGTCCACCAGGTCGCGCACGTGCCGCAGGAACGCGCCGTAGTGTCCGTCCGGCCCGTCCGGGGCCGTCGTCGACGCGGGGCCGCACGGCTCCGCCGGCTCCACCGCGGACGAGCGACGAGTCCCCTCCCCGGCGCCGACGCCGCTGGCGGCGGCGGCGGCGGCGACGGTGCCGCCGTCTCCGGCACTCGCCCCGTCCCTGTCGGCGCCGCCTCGGTCAGCATCGTCCCGCCGCACTTCCCTCTGCTCCCTGCTGAGGCCTGGCGCAGTGGGAGATGGGGCAGAGGTCACCAGCGGCGGTGGCGACAGAGCAGAACAGCCCCCGGGGCCCTGTAAGCAGCGTGGTCCATCTCTGCTTTTTGCGTTTAGTTTGTTGTCCTTCCCTCGTGCACCTCCGATTAGCACGGTCGGCTGTGAACGGTGCGAAAAAAGTTCAACATACAAACGTTTCTCTCCCACGGACGTGTCTGTAACCATAATACAGGTTTTTTGGGTTAGATCGCGTGTCGTTTAACCCATCACCACCTGACACAGCCAACTAGTAAGGTTTGTCACGTAAACAGAACGTGCAAATTCGTCACTAGTACAGCACGCCGGCGTGTTGGAGAGCAAAGACACAACATTTACAATCTGAGTACGACGTTTCACCAGAAATTACAACCAGCTTCATCAGGCTACAGCCAGATTTTTGGAGAAATCCTCCAGGTTTCGTTCCTGTGTCTGTACCCGCCCGTGCGTGCGCATGCACGCATGTGTGTGTGTACGTGCGTGTGTGTGGTGGTCACCCAGTCATCTCAGTCGGTCAACCCACGGCACCTGGGTCCGTTCCGTGACCTCCCGCCAGCGGGCGTTCAAAACTTCGCGTGCCCTTAAAGTGCACCTAGCCTGGCACAAGCGCCGTGGTGACGTCATCTGTTGTTGTTGTTGATGGCCGGGGTCGTACCGGGCGTGGCGGTGCTCGTCTCGGAGCGGATGGCGAGCAGGCGGGCGCACAGCAGCTGGTGGAGGCGCAGGAAGACGTACCAGCTGGTGTTGGCGAACAGCAGCGTGTACACGCCGTCCACAGCGCTCAGCTCGCGAGCTGCGGCCGCCCCACGCAGACACGGGGACACATGAGGACGCACGTACGCGCGCTCCGACGGGCGGAGAGACACGGAAGGAGACAAGGGAGGCGTGGGCAAGGAGTCTCGAGCGAGACGGCCGTACAAGCACGCAGGGTGCCCAGTCAGACACAGCGTGCGGGCACCAGGACCCAGGCCACAGCACCTCCCCTCGGCCGCCTTTAAACGCGCACGGCGCGGCGTGGACAGCCTGCCGCCATTGGCAATACTATCGATCGTGCAGCCGATGCAATGGCACTGTGGCCCGTGGGCCAGAGAATCCTGTGCACCGGTGGGGAAGTTGGCCAGGAGGCCCCATTTCCGTCCCTTGCAACAGGGCCCACCACACGCCAGCCACGGCTATCAGGCCGCTGCCCGCCACTCACCCTGCTCCAGGGAGCTGGTCGCAAAGTCTCCCTCCTGCTCCGCGCTGGTCCCGCTGGCCCTTCGCTGCTCCGAACTGGCACCTCGTTGCTCCGGGACGTTCCCTCGCTGCTCCAAGTTGCCTCCCCGCTGCTCCCCGCCGGATCCTCGCTGCTCGCCGGCGTCGCGCGCGGCTCCCCCGTCGGACACGGTGGGGCTGGGCCGCTCACGGAGGCCGATGGGCCGCTCTCCACGCTCCACCATGCGGCACCGGCGCTCTTCCCGGCACCGCCCGTCTTCGCCGCTGCCGGCGCCCTCGGCCTCCCCTGCTCCGCCACCGCTGCCGCCACCGCCGCTGCCTCCAGCAGCACCAGCCGCCTCCTCCTCCTCATCCTCGTCGCTGTCATCCTGTCGGAGCGTGGAACAGTGTGAGAGGGCGATGATGATTGTTGGAGCGGACTTCGTCTGGTTGAGGCAGATGGCCCAATCCTGGCTAGCTGGCTCAAACAATGCACAAACGAAACGAAACTATTGATAGTAGTGGTGGTGATAACGCTGTGGGTGGTGATGACGATGATGACAATCAAGATGATGGTGTTGTGTTGCGGTGGTGCGTAGTGCTGAGTGACAGTGTTGTGTGCCGGCATACGCCATAGCGTGTGATGGCGGTGTGTCACTGTGTCACGTGCTGCCGTGTTGACGGAATATGATGGTAGTATGCGCCGTCGTCCTATGGCATACGTGACGATGTATCTGATGATGTCGTGTGACGACTCGGGGGTCTACGCCGTCACCTGTGGGATGAGCGAGGCGTCCGCGCGGGCCGTGAAGAGGACGTCTGGCAGCAGGAACAGGAGAATCTTTGCTGCGCGTCTCAGCTCCGCGCCCCGCAGACCGGCCTGCACCGCGCCGCATGAGACGCTCAACGCTAAGCCAACGGGAGCTCAGCTTTACACGGAACCAGAGGTCGCAACCGGGTACCCGATACCCGTACCCTACCCGATACCCGGCTACTCATACCCGGCCGGGTACGGGTACCCGTTTGCGACCCTGGTGCGGCCGGGTACGGATAGACCGTGAGTCACTGGTGAGTAACCGTTTGTCACTCATTTCCCAACGTCTTGCCTCTTCTCACAATTCAAGTTTCTAGAATCAACCCACCCGCGCCTGCAACATGGCTTCATCCCAGAGGTCGCAATCAGGTACCCGATACCCGTACCCTACCCGTACCCGGCTGGGTACGGGTACGGGTAAGGAATCAAAACCCATTTGCGACCTCTGCACGGAACCCCGTGGCGCACCGGGGGGGGGGGGGGGGGGGCACGGCGAGGGCTTTGTACCGTCTCACCTGGTGCCGTGCCTGGTGCAGGATGAGTGCGGCCGCGTCGGGCAGCACGGAGCGGTCGGCATACTGCAGGCACAGGTGAGGCCCGGCGAGCGCCGCTCCTCCACGCACAGCGCCGACACGCACACCGCCCTGCTGCTCCACACGCTACACACACACAGCGCAGTGTGACGACACACGCAGACACACACCAGTGTGTTGACACGCATGCACGCACACCGTCCTGCTGCTCCACATGCCACACACACACAGAGCGGAGTGTAACGACACACATTCAATGCACACTCACACATGCTCTGCACACCTCACACAACATATTCAGTGAGCACCTATAAAAGCTCTCCTTGAGGCCACGTGAAGTGTGGAAGGCTTGCTGGGAGGAGGTCACAGGACAGACCCAGGGGTCATGGGTTGACTGACTGAAATGACTGGCAGATGGACCACCACCTGTGCTGCCTTCTGTGCCAACTTGCTGCATTTTAGCCTCCCTGGCACTCCGCTAATTGTTGTGAGCATCGCACATCCACTCTCTGCTGTTGTTGGAGGGCAGCTAATTCCAACTGCCCAGTAAGGTCCTTCATAAACTTTCTCCACAGAGGCCAATCTTGACACCGCTGGTACCAGTCATCGGTAAGTCCACTAAGCTTTAGTCAATCTCTTCCCTAGTCCATGCTGCGCCCATTTAGCCCCCTCTACCCAGCCAAACAGCAGCTGCTTGGGCATGCGGTGGCTGGGCATGTGGGCTACATGGCCCAACCAACGCAGCTTCGCCTGCCGGAGCTCATCGATGGGACTGTGTCCATATTTCTCTCAAGGGTCTTTGCAAAGACAATGATCCCCCATATAGCCTGTAACAGGCTGTCGGGGCAAGTGCTGTTAGCGAGCACCTATGAAGGCCGGCACTGTAGCATACGAGGGGGTGGGTGGCAAGCACCACGCCTGGCCGCTTTTGTCTCCCCAGTGGCGATATTTACACACATCGCACCAGGTACACATTTGAGGCTGAGTCGACCTAAGTGAGGCCCAGTACCGGTTCAGATAATCATCACTGGTGTTGGCCGCGAGCGGGAATCGAACTCGAGCGGCCAGGTTCGTAGCGCGGCACGTCAACCGCTCCCTGCACAGAGACTCGCGCACACCCCCCCACCCCGTTCCGTCACTCCCGTGCGCTCCCGGGCCGAGCACGGCGCCTCACCTCATCGCGCAGGGCCGTGATCTCGTTGACGAGGGCCTTGGTGCGCAGCGCCTTGGTGTCGGCCGAGCGGAAGGTGATGCCGCGGTGGTCGAGGGAGCGAACCTGGAAGCGCTCGCCCTGATCGCGCCAAAGCCGCGTGAACCCGCGCTGAGCCTCGCGCCACTCGTCCTCGCGCGCCTTCAGCCTGACGAGCACACGGGCAAACAACGCACGCAGCAACGCACGCAGTGACGCACGCAGCGACGCACGCAGTGACGCACGCAGCGACGCACGCAGCGACACACGCAGTGACGCATGCAGCGACGCACGCAGCGACGCACGCAGCGACACACGCAGCGACGCACGCAGCGACAGACGCAACGACGCACGCAGCGACGCACGCAGCGACACACGCAGCGACACACGCAGCGACACACAGCAACGCACGTTTCAACAATCATTGTTTCACTGACCATCTCTTTCCCCATGTTGATCCCCGACTGTGGCGAGTGTGGTTCGTGCCGCGTGCAGTGCCGAGCGCAGGACCTCTTCAGCACGTGGGAGATGAGTGTGCAGTTCCGTACCGAGTGCGGTGTGTGCCGAGTGCGGTGTGTGCCGAGCGCGGTGTGTGCCGAGTGCGGTGCCGAGCGCGGTGCCGAGCGCGGAAACCTCTTGAGCACGTGGGGGATGGTGGCGGCCGGGTTGAGCTTGAGCGCGGCGACGATGTCGGTCGCCCCGCGCTCCCCGTACGCGCGCTGCAGCGCCTTGCGGTGCACCACCTCGGAGGAGCCGCCCAGCGCGTCGTCCAGGCGGAAGCGCGCCTGCTCCTCGGCCGGCAGCCGCGCCAGCCGCTTGAGCACGCTCTCCAGCACCCGCACCGTCGCCAGGTTCGTCTCCAGCACCACGTCCAGCTGCGCCGCACGCACCGCACGCACCGCACGCACCGCACGCACCGCACGTCTTGTTCAATAATAATGATCTCGTCAAGGAGCAGACATCATCACGCAAACTCCGGTCATCCTCGCAGCAGCAGCAGCTTTCGGCAAACCGTCGAACAAAGACGGTCACCGCATCGTGCGCTTTCAGATGCTAAAAACACTACACGATATACTACACGATACACTACACTTTACACTACACTATACACGACACTTCTGGCCTGCTATTGAACAAAGATGGTCACCGCATCTCGCGCTTTCAGACGCACTACTATGGCCACCTGGAACGATTTTCCTTCCGATATTAGGAAGCCATTGGAGCTTTGCACTTTTAAATAATCTATATTGACAAAGTCATTTCTTTATAACTGCTTTTTGTGTTTAGTTTGTTGGCCTTTCCCCGCACCTCTGATCATCATGGTTGCCCACGGACGGTGATATCGATGATGATGATGATGATGATGATTTACAGCCTTTTGTCAATCCACCTCCTCCCCACGTCGTGCAGGTCACAGGGGTTGTTTGATCATACTTCACCACGCCGGTCTGTGCAGTTGACTGAATGGGAGAAACCCCGGCCCGGTCATCGTAACGCCGCTGACCCTTCGGTGAACCACGTCAGGGAATTGGAAGTCAGGTCAAAGGGTTCGTAGCGGATTGTGCTGAGCAATGCGCCCACCGTTCTTCCTCCCTCATCTTCCCCCTCCCTCCCCACGTAAAAGGACGACACAAACGCCCCGCTCGCGGCCTCCGACTTGGGGGTCGGTGAGCCCAATCTCCTCCCCTCCTCTCAACCCAGGAGCCACGGAGGTTCGGGACGCTATGTCCGCGGAGTTTCTGTACCCCCTTCCCTGCGTCGCGGTTCGTGCTCAGTACCAGACTCTTTTAAAAATTCATAAAAAAGCTAGTAAAAAGAATAATAGTAAAATAAAAAAAATAAAAAATATATAAAAATATAACAAAAAAAGACTTGGCCTGCGATCGTAAGCGTCCAGCGTGTGGCGACGGGAGGCGGTCACCTCGAAGCGCTCATCCTCGCAGCGGTAGATGCTCTCCTCGAAGTGCGTCTTCTTGGAGCTCACGAACGTCGAGTCCTCGGACCACGATGGGAACGATGCCCACGTGTCGTTCAGCACCTGCGCCGCACACCCCACCCCCGCCGCACACACAGACGCAGACATAAAGATCCCCCCCACCGCACACACACACGCAGAGATAAAGTTCCGTTAGCGAGCACCCTATGAAGGCCAGCATGGCACACGAGGGGGATGGGTGGTCAGCATCACGCCAGGCCGCATTTGTCTCCCCAATGCTGATGTCTTATATGCACCGAGTACTCATTTTAAGGCTGAGTCGACCTACGTAAGGTGCTCTCTAGCAGCACTTTCCCCGACAGTTTGTTCAAGGCGGTATGGTGGGATATTTGTTTTTCTGTGTGCGTAGCGGAAGTGTCGTGGTGAGTGCACCGCACTACGGACCCGCTGACCATGAGCGATGACTATCAGAACCCGTCCTTGCACTCCCCACTGCTGCGCCACCTTGCTGGGTATTTTAACCGCCTGCTTCTCTGCTCCGTCATTGACGAGCGCCGTCCTTGTTGTCGCTGCGGTTGTGTCGCGATTGCGTTGTCGTGGGCTGCATCATTGCACGGCCGCACAATCGTCGTGCCGCTGCGGCTGCGCGATTGTGCTTTTGCGCCGTCACCGAACAGCCGCGGTCGCACAGCCAGCCGTGGTCGCACAGCCAGCCGTGCTTGCGAGTTACTATGAAGCCGCCGTAGCCGCCACTCGGCGGCGGTGCGGTTGCACGGGCCTCACCTCGCGGCACAGCGCCGTGCGCGTGCTGCTGCGCGGCTGCTCGTACGTCTCCGGCAGGGACCGGTAACTTGGGCCGACGCGCCGACCGCAGCCTCGCGCCCCCGTCTCCGTGGCAACAACACCCGGCACCGCGCCCGAACCCGCACCCTCCGACCGCACGTCCTCCAGGAGGTTCCGCAGCTCCACCAGCAGCTCCGGGAACTTCCTGCGCGCGACGCGACGCGACGAGACGGCGTGGCGACGCGGGTCAACGCGCGGCGTGACTAACGTAGCACGATCAACGCGATGGCAACGCAATCGACGCACGTGTCACGTGACCGACGGTGACGCGATGAAGATGATGACAAATGACGAAAGCAACATGACCAGCACGATAACCAGAGCACCTCATACAGGAGTTCAGTAGGAGGTGGCTGGGTGTGTGTGCTGGTGCTCAGTAGGAGGTGGCTAGAGGCGCGTGGGAGTCACCGACCCCAGGAATGGCCGAGCCATGTCCAGCAGTGCCGTGGGAGACACGTGGTTGTGGTTGAAGAGCTGAACACAGCGCAGGAAGTTCTCATACACCTCAGGGCTGTGCAGTGCACAACGCACCTAAACACACACACACACACGAGGCATACAACAATTGACATACTAAGTGGGGACTATGTGGGGGCTACGTGGGGCTATGTGTAGACTACGTGGGGGCTATGTGGAGGCTATCTGTAGACTACGTGGGGGCTATATGTAGGCTATGTGGAGGCTACGTGGGGGCTATGTGTAGACTACATGGGGGCTACGTGGGGGCTACGTGGGGACTACGTGGGGGCTACGTGGGGGCTACGTGGGGGCTACGTGGGGGCTACGTGGGGGCTATGTGTAGGCTATGTGGGGGCTACGTGGGTTCTGCATCTCACCCGGTCGAAGAAGGAGATCTCGCGCAGCGTCCCGTGCATCCCGGCAGCTGCCAGACTCGGGTCGCGCAGGCTCGGCATCCTTGGTCGCTGCACCCGACAACAACAACAACAACGATGACGACGATGACGACGACGATGACCATCACCGCATCGTGCGGCTGCGAGCCACTACAGAGCAGGTAAAGTTGGGGGAAAAGATTCAAGACAAATCCAAGAAACCGTACATATGTGTGTATGTTGAACTTCTTTCGCACCACCGTATATAGCCAACCGCGCTAATCGGAGGTGCGGGGGAAGGACAACAACTGTGATATACATGGTGGAGAAAAATAATGAACATTCACGTCCGTAATCAATCACCGTGCCTTATAATGCCCTTAATACAGTAAGGCCTCGCCGAGCCTTTATCGGTTTGCGTTCTGATCTATCGGGTCACGGACTGGTACCTGTGCTCAAACTGACCAATGCCCGATTGGCTACGTACGGCGTGAAACACACACACGTACATATTGTTGGGGGCTATGCTGCTCTATATCCTGCAGGAGGCAGACTCCTGGGCACCCAAAGTCTCCTCGGGCGCTGATGTTTACCCAACCCACCAGAGCCGAGTCACCGTAGTTAAGGCGAGATGAAGTGTCAGATGACTCGCTGTCGTGAATGTCACGGGACAGACCCCGATGTTATTGATCAACTGACCGAGATGCCTGGCCGATGCGCCACCCGTGCACCCGACTGTGCCAATCCTGTTTGCGCCCGCAAGCCTCGTGAACCCGCCATAGCGCGCACACACACCTTGGCGGCAACTGGCCCCGGAGCTGGTTCAGGCCCCGGTGTTGGCGCTCGCCTCTTGGCAACCGCACCGCGACCGTCGCCGGCGTCCGCAGCCGGCGAGTCCGAGCCCTGGGCACAGAGGGGACGGGGACACGGGCAGACGCGCGACCTCCTGTAACAACCTGCATCCCATTCACTGCTCGCCGGGAAAACTCTGGCCATGCGGTCGGTACTTAGCTGCACACCTAACACAGTCGTTCACCTTACGCTGAATCAATCAACATATTTAGTTAAAAGCAGGTAAGGGCCGCTTGAAACCAGAACGTCTCTTTGACAAGGGAGACCTGGGACAAGAAACGTATAAAGTACACGCGATAGTAGGTCCATAATACAGGTTTTTTTGGGTAAGATTGCGTAAATATATAAATGTGTCGTTAAACCCACTACAAAAAACCCCATCTAACCCAAAACACCTCTATTATGGATATTGGTCGCGAAATCCTACTCCGTGTTAAAGTGATAGTAGGTCAAAACAATATCAAACCCGATCCCGGTGTTAAACAATGACGATCAAACTCAAGTCGTACGTAGCATTAAGCAACTAACAATTAGGCAGTGACTGAGCAGCCGACAGGAAAACTGTGAAAGGGATCAAGGTCATCGCACAGCTGCTTGGCCGGGAGACTCAAGTTCGTCCGAACGAAAAGCCACGGGCACCACGCACCTGGTCAACTTGCAGGAACTTCTTTAACTCAACGAGGAGGTCTTCCTCACCCTTGAGCAGCTCGCACAGCTGGGCGCACACCTCCCGGCGAGACAGCGCCTCGCACCGCTCACCCTCCCACTCACCCTCGCTCTCATCGCCATCGCCACCGCCACCCGCGCACTCAACCTCACCCAGGCCTTCACCTCCGCCATCGGGCACAGCCTCACGCGCGCCCCCAGGCACCTCGTCCCCATCGCACTCACGCACACCGAGACGCGCATCGCAACAAGGCGCACCCTCCTCACGCGACGCATCCCACTGGTTCTGCAGGAAGCGCACAAAACACACACGCACATGCGCGGCGTCAACGCAAATGCCAACCTGTACGCACGCACAAAAGTCTGCGCGTGTGTGCGTGCGTGTGCACAATGGGGAGCGGTAGTGTGGCGGTTAGCGCGCTGCGCTGCGAACCCAGAGACTCGAGTTCAATTCCCCTTCATGGCCAACACCGAGTGACAATTATCTGAACTGGTCCTGGGCCTCCCCGTAGGTCGACTTAGCCTCAAATGAGCACCTGGAGCGGTGTGTAAACATCGCCACTCGAGAGACAAAGACGGCCGGGCGTGGTGCTGGCCACCCACCCCCTCGTGTGCCGTTCCAGTCTTCACAGGTGCACCTCGCTAAGAGCACTTCCGCTAAGAGTCTATTAAGGCTACACGGGGGATTTTTGCCTTTGCGCACGTGTGAGCCGCGTGCGGTGTGCGCACCTGATGGGTGTGCAGCACGTGCAGGAAGCGGCGGCACACGTCCGGGCGGAGGAGGAATCGCGCCTTCACCGCGCTCACCAGCGCCGCTGCCGCCGAGAACCCGGAGGGACGCGAGCCGGAACCATCAGCTCCCTCCTCCCCGCGCACAACCGCAGCACCACCTCCTTCTACAACCACAGCCGTGCTCCTGCTTCCCTCCGCCCTCATACACACACTACCACCGCCATCACCACCCCTGTGTAGGCTACCGCCTCCCTCCACAGATGCACTGCTGGTTCCCTCCACTCTCACACATACACTACCGCTACCATCACTGCTGCTGTGTAGGGTACTGCCTCCCTCCATAGATGCGCTACTGGTTCCCTCCACTTTCACACATACACTACCACTACCATCACTGCTCCTGTGTAGACGACCGCCTGCCTCCGCAGATGTGCGACTGGCCTCCTCCACTCTCACACATACACTACCACTACCATCACTGCCCCTGTGTAGGGTAATGCCTCCCTCCACAGATGTGCTACTGCTTCCCTCCGCTCTCACACATGCACTACCACTACCATCACTGCTGCTGTGTAAAGTACTGCCTCCCTCCACAGATACGCAACTGCTTCCCTCCACTCTCACACATACACTACCACTACCATCACTGCTGCTGTGTAGACTACCGCCTTCCTCCGCTCTCACACATACACTATCACTACCATCACTGCTCCTGTGAAGACTACCGCCTCCCTCCACAGATGTGCGACTGGTTTCCTCCGCTCTCACCCTATCACTTCCATCACTGCCCTTACATAGACTGCCCCCTGCCTCAGCAGATGTGCGACTGCTTTCCGCCACCCTCACACACTCACTACCACCACCACCATCACTTCCCCCATGTAGACCACCACCTCTCTCCCCGCCTACTGCTGCACGGTCGCCTCCATCACGGCAAACACCTGTGCTACCTTCATCGGGGCTACCTGCACCTATGCTGCGTGAGCCTGCACCACCCGGGGCTTTATCAGGAGGCACAGCTGCAACTACTGCACCACTGCCGGAGGCTGCGATGCTCAGTGCCGTGTCCCCGCTTTGTGTCGCTCCCAGCCTCGTGTCTCCCGACTCCGAGCTCTCGTCTGCTGCAACGCCCACGCCTGCTTTCTCTCCCGTGTCGCTGCTGCGCCCGTTCCCTTTGAGACGCGCGCCACCGCCTCCCGGACCCGGCGTCACCGTCACGTCCTGCATCACAAGCCACGGTGGCAGCGCGGTTCAGTCAGGCATCACGTTGGCCCCACAAAAAGCAACACGTCACCAGAGCAGCTGCCGCGACGCAGCGTGTCAGAACGCAGGGCGGTGTGCGGAAACGACACGACCAGGCGGTATGAAGTCACGTAACACTGCAATGCTGTGTGCAGTCTAATGACTAGTGGAGTCACGTGACACCATGATGTCAATGTAATGCAGTCGTTTAAGGAACGGCCACTTTTCCTAGTCACATGACACGACGGTGCGGACAATGTGAAGTCTCGTGACGCCTGGCACCTTTTGGGGTCATGTGACCTCACACTGTGAAATTACAGGACACCACGATGCCGTGCGTAGTCGAATCATGTCGCCTATTGAGAGTCGTCACGTGACCCCACAGTGTGGAGCCACGTGATCCCGCGGAGCTGTGAGCAGTGTGCTACGTGGAGTCACCCGTGTTATCGTCGTCGCCATCGTTGGTTTTGTGCGGCCCGGGTCACGTAGGCGGTACGAGGGCGGGAGGAAGGAGTTAAACGCAGCGATGAGGTCGGGGTGCCCGGACAGCACGGACGCCACTCGCCCTAGCGCCACGCACGGGTCCACGCTGCACACAGCACGCACGGCACGCACACGCAGCACACACACGCACACACAACACGCACGGCACACACACGCAGCACACGCAGCACGCACACACAGCACGCACACACAACACGCGTGGCACGCACACACAACACGCGCGGCACGCACACACAGCACGCGCACACAGCACGCACACGCACACACAGCACACACAGCACACGCAGCACGCACCACACACAGCACGCACACACAGCACGCACACACATCACACGCAGCACGCACAGCATGCACACGCAGCACACACAGCACGCACACAAAACACGCGCGGCACACACAGCACACACTCACACACAGCACGCACGGCAAGCACACGCGGCACGCACACAGTACTGTATGTAGCAACGCATATAATATGTAGCACAAGTGGCGTGAACATGCACAGAACTAAGACAAAGATCACCTGTATAGCCTTAACAAACTGTTGGCAAGCTGTTAGTGAGCACCTATGAAGACTAAAACAGGCATACGGGGGGGGTGGGGGTGGCCCGCACCAAGCCTGGCTGCCTTTGTCTCCCTAATGGCGATGTTTACACATCGGATAAGGTACTCATTTTAGGCTGAGTCGACCTAGGGTGGCCCAAGACTGGTCTAAATAATTGTCGCTGGTCACCGGGTTCATAGCGCAGCGTGCGAACCGCTTCACTCCCGCTCCTCACAGCTCACACACTCATCTGCACACGCGCCACACACTCATCAACGGCACTGTTCAAGCGTTCGCAATACGGGACGCACCTGACAAATAATACTGGGATTGAGAGAGTCTTTCCCGGGTAAGTTAAGCACAGATATTATTATGATTATTGAACCCAGTGTTGGCCTCAAAACCCGTAACACCCAAAACCCCACACATTGGTCTCATGGCCACTAAAAAAGGTACCCTTGATTCTTTCGGTAAAGTCACGTAGATAAAAAAAAAAAAATGTTTTAAGCACGACGTTTAGATCATAACACAAGCGGTCTTCTTCAGGCGGACAGAAAAGGGTGTTTGGAAGCTCAGGGCAAAATTCAAAAAGTTCCTCTCTCTCTAAGGGCCCCTTCTCAGTGTTTTCTGCGGCAAGCTTCTCCACCTGGCCGCCCCCCCACCCCCAACCTACCAACCCAGTCTCCCCTTGCGGCCCAACGTGGCCTCTACGCCCACTCGTCACCTGGGAGCGTGAAAGGCCCTCATGGCGTCCTGGAAGGAGCAAAATATGTCCGGCTCCTGCGAGAAGCGGCGCTTCACGCGGCACAGGACCTCCAGAGCCTGCTCCACCTGCACCACTCAGCAAAAAAAACAAAGATCCCCCGTGTAGCCTTAACAGACCGTTGGGGCAAGTGCTGTTAGCGAGCACCTATGAAGGCCGGCACGGCACACGAGGGGGGTGGGTGGCCAGCACCACGCCCGACCGCCTTTGTCACCTTAGTGGCGATGTTAACACACCGCACCAGGTACTTATTCGAGGTTAAGTCAACCTAGGGGAGAGCCAGGATGAGTTCACATAATCGTTATGGGTGTTGGCTGTGAGCGGAACTCGGGTTGCCGGCATCGTAGTGCAGCGAGGTAACCTACTGCACTACCGCTCCCCAGATCACACCCTGCACACACAAGTTTTGAGTGACACAGTGAATCCTTACCTCCAGGATGGGCGGAGTGGACGCGATCTCGGTGGCCTCAGACTCCATCCTCTCCTGGAGACACGGTCACCACGGAAACGTATCACCCGGTTACACAGTAGCCATGGAGACATGGTAATCAGTCACCATGGAGACGTATCACCGTGGAAACAATCACCAAGGAGGCATGGTATCCATGGAGATGTATCGACATGGTGACAAGGTAACCATGGTGACAAGATAACCATGGAGACATGGTAACCACAGAGACACCGTCATCATGAACACATTCGGGATTGAACCCACGACCTCCTGTACACCAGGCGAGGTAGTTAACATCTCCTAGCCACCGTGATGATGAGAGA
>CM025623.2:2160519-2171426 GCA_014621495.2 Entosphenus tridentatus | reverse complement strand
AACCCACGACCTCCTGTATACCAGGCGAGGTAGTTAACATCTCCTAGTCACGATGCCGATCGCTAACAACGCGATCCGGCTGCAAGCAAGTAACCCGCTTGTAATGACTGTACACAGGTCATGCCGCAGGCGAGCTGACGCTGGGAGACTGAAGCCAAGATACGGAATGCTCCATGAGTCTCCGAGATTAACAATCGAGCCCTCAAGCATCCTCAACACGACATTACTTCGGCCCTTGAGGTGGACGTCAAGGTTGATGTTTATTATATTGAGGTGGACCTCGAGGTTTTACTTTACATGGACGTCGAGATGGAGACGCAACGACGAACCCTGCACGGACGGACTCTGACAACGACTGAACACGGAGGCCGCCGCCGTCGTTTGTTTGTTTTAGCAGCTGCCCAGCGAGCCGACGTGGACTTTGGCAACAACAACCACCACAACAACAACCACCACAACAACAACAACAATCGCTGTTTGAAGTTACCCGCGGCAACAACAAGGGAGGTGTGGGGGGCGATCTTGAAGCGCGCAACGACTGCGGCTCACGAAAGATGCGAGAGATGCGGCGCAAGACGGTTCACTTGCACGTGCGCACGAACACGGACACAGTTCTAGATTTGAAGCTTTCGTTACTGCAAGGATTCATACTCTTAGGTTAATGCGGTAAAGTCACGTATGTAAAAATAAATAATAAAAATGTAAAATAAATATTTTTAAAATATTTTTTTTATATAAAAACAAAAATTAATATTTGTATTACTTATTTTTACCTACGTGACTTTACCGAAAAAACTTAAGAGTACGGGACACACAGACCACACACCCGTTAGTTACATCAGGATTTAGGGGTTGTTTATACTGGTAGGAACCTCCTGGTTACACCAGCCCACAGGGGATTATTGTGTCCGTCGTGCAGGGAGGGGCTGGGTGGGGAGGGAGGGGCGGGGTGGGGAGGGGAGGGTGGGGAGGGTAGAGCTGGGTGGGGAGGGTAGAGCTGGATGGGGAGGGTGGGGAAGGGCTGGGTGGGGAGGGTGGGGCTGGGTGGAGAGGGGAGGGTGGGGAGGGGCTGGGTGGGGAGGGAGGGGCTGGGTGGGGGGTGGTGGGGTGGGGCTGGGTGGGGAGGGGCTGGTCACCCCGTGGTGCCCTTATAAAACTCAACGTTTAACCTACTCACGCCGGCTTGTGCCCGCCCTCACAATCGGGCATATTTGCGGAATACACCACGCCGCCGTTGACCCTGGCCATTGACCAAGCAACCCAACGTTCCTACCAGCTCCCTCCGCAGGAATGTGTTTACTATGAGGTTGGGGGGAGGAGGTGGTTGGATCGCGTAAAAATGTATAAATGTGTCGTTAAAGCCGCCACCACCACCCGACACGGCCAATTAGTGAGGGTTGTCACGTAAACAGAACGTGGCAATTCGTCGCTAGTGCAGCACGCTGTCCATAAATGACGTCACACGATTTTGGACAATTTTTGACCCCTCCCCCTCGTCACACGGCGTCACAAAAAGTCAGACCCCCCTCAAATATGACGTCACAAAGCTCTGCCCCCCCCCCCCTCCAAAAAAAATTGCTTAAAATCGCTTTAAACGATTGCCATTGTAGTGCGTATTTAATGTGCCGCTGCACTCTGATGTTGTAGGAGAAAACATTTATTAAAAAGTATATTTAATTAAGTAGAACGTGTTTTCTATATTTATTTAAAGTTGCGCATTTTGATGTGACGTCACATTTCTCAAACCCCCCCTCACACATCGTCACAAATGTCTGACCCCCCCCCTCCTAGGTGCGTGATGTCATTCATGGACGAACCCTTATCCTATAGTAGCAAAAGTCGCTACAAATGTAGCAGCTACGGGTCCCGCACTTTCAAGGGCCCGCGCTAAATGCTTTCAAGATCTCAATTCCGGTTCGGTGATTCTGCACTTGCTCTATTACTATAGTACTTCAACTTTTACGAAAGACCGGGTGTTTAAGATTCGCGATTTGTCGTATTATCTGGCTGTATAGAGAATGGAAATACAATTACTTTACTGTGCAAGTAAAAAAATGTGTGTTTTAACATTGACGTGTTGTGTTTTAATTTCGGGCCCCTTTATAACATCATGCTACAGGCACCGCACGAGCTTCATCCGGCACTGCACGGTGGCAGGGCCGGCCTCTAAGTCGGCTGTCTATTTGCGAGTGTAGCCCACCGCATGCCCAAACAACTTTTGTTCGGCCGCAGAGAGGGGTCTAAACGGGCGCGGAACGGGCTAGAGAAGAGATGGAGTGACGTGGTACAGGAGGACGTGGAGCTGAGTGGACTTGCCGATGACCGGTACCAGCGGTGTCAAGATCGGCCTCTGTGGAGGAGGCTCGTGAAGGACGCTACTGGGCAGTTGGAGGAAGTCGCCCTCCAACAACAACGGAGGGCGGAGTAGCGACGCTCACAACAACGAGCGGAGCGCCGGGTGGCTAAAGCACAGCAAGTTGGCACAGTAGGGGGCACAGGTGGTGCATCAGCCAGTCACCTCGGTCATCTCAGTCAGTCGACCCGTGGCACCTACTGGGTCTGCCCCGTGACCTGCCAGCGGACGTTCAACACTTCACGTGGCCTCAATGTGCACGTGGCCTGGCACAAGCGTCGTGATGACGTCACCGCCACTTAGTGGCGAATGGCGGTTGTTGTTGTTGTAGCCCAAAAGTCGGTGGTGAACGCCAGCTAAGGCCAACGTGCCTTGTGTGTGTGCGGGAACACGTAGCCTCAGGAATGAGTGTGAGAACAAAGGTCTCGTCCTGGGGCAATGGCTGCAAGCACACCGTGTGTTGTACAAGATGAACGCTGTGGTGTAAACGCAGGCAAGGGGAAGGCCTACGATCATTTTGTACCTTCTTCTAGCCCCGCCCCCCCCTCCCGATACGTTCCATTCATTGGCTACCACATTCTGATAAGCTCCCCCCCCCTCTCCTCCCCCCTCAACTTGTATATAAGGGCTTACATCTTGTATTCCTGCCTCACTTGATGCAGCAAATCTGGCTGTGACGGTCCCACCTTATGACGGAGACTTGTGTTGCCTCCGAAACGTCGTGATTTTTATTTTATTAATTTTGATTTCATTTTTTACCTACGTGACTTTACCGAAAGAACTAAGAATAAGGGGAAGGCTTGTCTTCAATTCAAAGACGAGAACCATCAACCCTCTTAAATCGCCTCCGTGTTGGCATCCGCTACTCTCTCACGAGACTCAGCCCGTGGCCTGGCTGACAAAATATAAATCGTGGCGGCAATAAAGGGTTTGAGAAGTAATGGGGTTTGAGAAGTGGGCTAAGAACCAAAAACGCGCCACACGAGGCCATGTAGCTCATTACATCGCCGAGGGATGAGAGCGCGAGGTTTCTGCGTTAACATCGTGCCCAACAAACAAAAACCCCACGGAAACACATCGTCGGAAGAGCTGAGTCCAACCACGATAACGCCACAAGAGAGTGCGGGGTGTCTTGGGAATCACGAAGTATGGCCCGCCTCGCGCTGTGCGTTAACCCCAGACGCGGCTTAAAACTTCTGAAGCAATCATAACGCTTCGCTGGGCCAGATCGATGGGCCTGCCGCCAATTGGGGGGGTTTTCGGCCGTGCACAACTCAGTTTTCAGTTTCATTTATTAGGTATAGCCCTGTGAGCCATTCGGCTCTTGAATCGGGTGCAACCGCAACAAACAAAAAACTAAAACATGAACAAGAAAACATCTTGAAGTGACTATGCGCAAACAGCAGAATCCAGGAAAAAACTGCAAAATCTTCTAGAAACAATGAGTTGTGTGAGCTGCGCCGCTAACGACGGCGGAAATTACCGTGGCACCATAGGTGACACCTTTTGCAGGTGTCTTCATCATTAGGGACCTCACAGGTAACCCCCCCTCCCTCCCTCCCCCCGCGAGGGAGGGGGGGGACTAATTACAGGATGAGGAAAACGCATCGATAAACTCATCCCAAGGCACACTGTGTCCTTCACACATCACAGAGTGATATTTTTTTCTCACTCTTTCCAACGAAGGCTGAAAGCGTTTCCTGCATTGGCTTTGTCCTTCTATCTTATCCCGTCTTCTTTTTTATTATTATACCAGGTAAAGGCCCAACTGAGCTTTGTAGCTATTGTTCAGAAGCGACCTGGCCATCATAAGCCTTCAACAGACTGGCTTATTATGTGGATATTTATACAAGCCAAATACGCTATATGCATGTTCATGATAAATGTGGAGGGAAAAACCCGTAGGATAAAAATACACGTGACCACACGGAGAATATGCAAACTCAAAAATCCACGGCATGCGTCAGGGTCGGAATCAAACCCACATCATCCTGCGTACAAGGCGAGGGATATAACATCTCTCCACCATGGCGCCCGTTTGTACCTTGGGGTCACGATATTTACTACAAAGTTGCGTTGCTTTAAGGGACTTTCCCCCACAAAAAACCGGCCACAGTGATCACCAAAAGGTTGAAACGAAAACCAGCGCTAAATACAGATATAAGACATTTCGGCCAAGGTGATAATGTCACACGCTTTTGCGTCTGTCTCGCTCCGCCAAAAAATTCCATGAGCTTATCAGCAGAAGTTTTGACCTCAAATCACACTACGACCTCCGATGCACACGCTGTGACCTTTCCCAATGCCGTGACCTCATCCCCACGTGTGTATGTGTGTGTGTGTGCCGAACTTCTTTACGCGCCGTACGTAGCCAACCGCCGCGACCTCTGTTGCGCGCTTGTCTTTGAAGTGCCGCTCACATTCAAGCCAAGGAGCCCGACTCCCGGTCACGGGTTCCGGTCTCAAAACACGAGAGCCATTTATTATAGTTGGACAGAAACATGGCGTTGATATATATGTGTGTGTGCGTACAACTCAAACATTGCATTCTTCACATACAGCATGGAGCGATGCACGATTGGAGTTACATTAAGAGACAGAAATAGGGACACGTTGATGAGAGAGAACATACCCAAGTTAAAGGCATCACATTGACTTCATAGAGGAAACTGGGCTTTGGGCAGGACACGCCGTGAGAAGAGATGATGGCCCGTGGATGAGACTAAAAACTAAACTATTTTTATTTTACCAGGCAAGGCCCACTGAGCTATATAGCTCTCTTTTTAGAAGTGACCTGGCCACAAATGATCGCTTGAGGAAGTGGCTTATCGCGTGGACATTTATAGCAGCCCAATACTCTAAACGCACGTTGATTCTAAACATGGCGGGAGAAACCGGAGGATCCGGAGAAAAATCCACACGACGACGAGGAGAACATGCAAACTGCAAACATACAGGGGTCAGGGTAGGGATCAAACCCACGATGTCCTGCATCTCAGACGAAATAGTTAACATCTCCCCACCGTGGCTGCCACACCACTGACAATGGAGTGGCAGCCCGAGGATGTACACTCCACAGAGGGCATCAATTGCAAAGATGTAGCGATTGAATCGGCTCGTATGTAGACGTTAGATCCGTTGCACCGCAGGGATGCAAGAGAAGGCGACACCTTGGGGAGGTCTTTACCCAGCGGTGGACAGATCATGGCTGCCGTTGTCGATGGTGGCAGTTGAGTCTAAAATCAAAGTCAATTCATTACGGATGCAAGAACCGGGCGGTGGCGGCGCATGTCTGTGATCTTGCACTGCTGGCGGTTCACGCAGATGTCGTGAAACTCCCAAAGGTTGCCATACCCTGTAGGTGCCGGTATAGAGCATTACCCCCCTCGACCGTGTGGGTTATCTCCAGGTGCTCCGGTTTCTATCCACGAGTAGAATCACTCATTAGTGGACTTGGCCATAGCATCCTAATTTAGAGCCAGAGCATGGGCAATTGTTGGCGTCGGTTTTGGCTGCCTTCCCGCTTGTCTGTGGTTGCCTACCCCTGTTAATCTCAGGAAAGCTGCGCAGAGCGGAGTTACAAATATGCAGCGTTGACGTTAAGAGGCAGATGCGTCACAAGGCGGTGTAATCGTTGGACTCCTCGGCACCGCGGGCTCGCCCTACGCCCGTAGCCACCAGCACGGTGCCACCTGCCGTACCGCCCGCGGCCGCATCCAGGCGAGCGGTGGAAGCGTGGGTGCAGTGGGCATTCGCCTCGTCGTCACCTCCACCACCTTCCGCGGGAGCCACCACCGTGTCATCCCCCGAGCCTTTCCGCCCGCCCGACCGCCCGTCAAACAGCGACGACCTCCTCTCTAGGCCGTGGGCACCATCCGCGGCGTTCGGGGTCGCCCGCTCGGCGACAGACATCGGCCGATTCCCGACGGTGCTCGGACTGCCACCCAGGACCGCGCCGCCAACCCGCGGTGCGCCGGGCACGTCGCCGGCACCGATTCGTAGGGAGTCGCTCACGGGCGACCGGGACCCCAGTTGTTGGGAGGGTAGCGCGCATGGCGCGTGGGTAGGGCCCGGCCGCTGCGAGTTGCCCCCGCCGTGCACGGGTCGCGGGTGCTGGGCCTCGTCGTGCGCAGGCCCCGAGCGATGCTGGGCCGGAGAGTCCGGCTCGTGGACGACGAAGCGGAAAGAGCCGCGTTGCGATGCGCTGGCACTGGAGCAGGGCGACTCGCCGTCGGAGGTCGCGTGCAGGTAAGAGGCGGTGTCGCCGTCGCTCCGTGCCTGCCCGGGCGACACTGCGAAGTCGGGCAGGCCGAGCCGGGCCCGGCTCAGGCTCCTGCGGATCGACTTGATGTCGCCGTGCATCCGCGCCACCGACTTCTTGAGCTCCCCGACCCTGAAGCCCAGATCTGTGGGCGGAACCGGCTTTGCTCCAGTTTTTTCTCAAATGCAAAACAAATATCTAAACTAACAGTTTTATTTCATCAGGTAAGACCCACTGAGCGATATAGCTCTATTGCAGAAGTGGCCGGGACACAAATGATAGCCCAACAAAGTGGCTTATCCGTGTTGTTTGCGGTGACGCCGGGAGCCGCCGGGCACGCGACCTTTGTGCTTGTTCTCCTCGTACTCCTGCCGGGCCTTGTCGATGTAGCGCCGAACCAGCGTCCTGATCACCTGGCTCTGCCGGGCGCCCCTGGCCTCCACCAGGCCCCAGCCATCGTGGACACCTGTGTTCATCTGAACCGAGGCCGGTGAACCGGTGATGTTAGCCTTGGCTGGTTTCATGGTGCAGTATGCTGAGTGCTGTGCCACAAATTAACCACAATACCTTGCCGATCTCGTCAAGGAGCATAAACCATCACACGAATTCCGCTCATCCTCGCAGCAGCGGCTTTTGGCTGGCCATCGAACAAAGATGGTCGCCGCATTACGCGGTTTCAGATACGCTTTTGCGGCCGTCTGGAACGCTCTTCCTTTCGATATTAGGAAGCCACTGGAGCTATGCACTTTTAAATCTATATTGAGAACTCATTTCCTTTTAAATGCTTTATGTGTGTAGTTTGTTGTCCTTCCCCCATACCTCCGATTAGCACGGTTGGCTACTTGCCATGCGAAAGAAGTTCAAAATGCATATGTACATGCCACCACTCCACCGAAAACACATGCGTGCGTGCGTGCTTGAGTGAGTCTCTGTTTATGTGTCAGGTACATGTGAACACATGTCCGCACTCACGATGACTTCGCTGATGCTGGGCACAGACGGTGAGGATGGCCCCAGCGACCTCCGGCAAAACAAGAGCCCGGCCGTTCGCCTGTGGACGACACTCACGCCGGTTCTTGTGCTTCTACGGCCCTGATCATGTGGAATGCTTTCACCTCGTCAGATAAGGGACAGCCGAATCCTCCAAAGCTCGACAAAGAGAACTCAAACCCTAATCTGTTCAGCCTGATGTTTAGAGATGAAGAGGAACATCGCTTCGACAAACGTATGCTATTAAGATTAACCTAAATATTATGGCATTAATTGCACGGTTTTACATTTTTATTGGAGAATAATAATTGGCTATGTATGGTGCGAAATAAGTTCAACATATCTACAAAAGATAAAGATCGCCTGTATAGCCTTAATAGACTGTTGGTGCAAGTGCTGTTAGGAAGCACCTATGAAAGCCGACACTATGCCCGGCCACCTTTGTCTCACCAGTGGCGATGTTTACTACACACCGCACCAGGTACTAATTGAGGCTGAGTCGATCTAGGGGAGGCCCAGGACCGGTTCAAATAATTGTCACTGATGGTGTTGGTGTCCGTGAGCGGGAATTGAAATCGAGTTGCCGGGTTTGTATCTAACCGCTACACTACCACTCCCCACATACATACACATATAACAACAATAACCGCCATTCGCCACTAAGTGCTGGTGACGTCACCACGGTGCTTCTGCCAGGCTATGTGCACGTTGAGGCCATGTGAAGTGTCGAACGCCCGCCGGCAGGAGGTCACAGGGCAGACCCAGGTGCCACGGGTCAACTGACTTAGATGAGTGGCTGATGCACCACCTGTGCCCCCTACTGTGCCAACTTGCTGTGTTTTAGCCGCCCGGCACTGCACTCATTGTGAGCGTCGCTCCTGCGCCCTCCGTTGTTGTTGGAGGGCGACTGCCTCCAACTGCTCAGTAGCGTCCTTCACGAGCCTCCTCCAGAGGCCGATCTTGACACCGCTAGTACCACATCACTACATGTCTTCTCTAGCCTGTGCCGCGCCCGTTTAGCCCCCTCTATCCGGCCGAACAAAAGCTGTTAAGGCATGCGGTGGCTGGGCATGCGGGCTACATGACCCAGCCAACACAGCCTTGCCTGCCGGAGGAGCTCACCGATGGGACTTTGTCCAGATCTTTCATGGATTTGTGAGCTCCTCACACAATCCAGCCTGGTTAAACCCAGGATGGATCGTAGGCAGGCCGGCCTAAATGTTTCTAACCGGTGAAGATGTTCCATTATACACACACACATACATGATAGCGTAGTAGACAGACTTGGGGCTGGGGATGAGGTTGAAGGGCACGGGCAGGGTGAGGCCCTCTCGGAAGTAGGAGAGGTAGAGGCGCGAGCGCGCAAACTTCCACTCCACGTCCGCATCGTCCTGGTGACAACGCGATGGCAACGTGACGTGAACACGACACAAATAAAGCACGAACACGACACAGCATGGACGCAACGCCGCGCACGCGGCATGACGTTAAGACAACACGATGACGCAAACACAGCACGACACGAACACGGCATGGACATGAACACGATACAAACCACGACACGAACACAAACACAGCACAACACGAACGCAACCAAGGCAGTGATCACAGCGGCGGTGGCGGGGGTGGGTGGGGGTGGGGAGACGGTCCACGAGTTAATAGCGAGCACCTCGATCCTCTCGAAGGAGCTGGTGATCATGGCGATGAGCATGTTGAGCAGCACGATGGCCATGATGATGGCGTAGACGCCGTAGAGGCTGCGCCCCACGAACTGCGCGATCTCGAAGTTGGGGATGTCTGTGGTGCGCCGGTCCTCCATGCCGAACACCGTCCAGAAGAGGTACTGGAACGTCTCGTTGAACCTGCGGCACAAGAAGCACTGGAACGTTTCGTTGAACAATGCGGCGGGAAAACGACGCCATCGGCCACGCGGTTCTCGCCGGTGCTGTCAACCGTACCGAACGATTTCGCATTCCTTCTCGTTGAGAATCGTCACGTGTTTAGGTTTATTTAGAGTATTCGGCTGCTATAAATTTCCACGTGATGAGCAGCCACTTCGTTGAGCTATCATTTGTGGCCAGGTCGCTTCTGAATAAGAAGCTAATAGCTTGAGAGATATTTATAGCGATTTACTTACCTTTTCTACAACTTTAAACTCCTATTGTGTTTTCATATTGTTTGTTGTTGTAACGCTGTGACCCCATGCCCTTACTAGACACCTGTAACAAAGAGCTTCATAGCTCATCAGATTACTCAAAGTATAAATAAATATTCTGATTCTGATCTCCAGCGCAATGAATGTGAATAGATCGACAAATAACAATTATGACTGAGTTCGTTTGCGATGACGCCGATGATGTTGATGATGATGACGATGCCGATGACGATGCTGAATGAATGAATGCGCTGGGCTGTGGTGGCCGATCCGTCGTGCAGGCGAGCTCCCGAGCGGCCGCGGCGTCGCGACGCTCACCGGCCCAGCTTGTTGAACGTGTAGTGCACGTAGAGGTTGTTGATGCCGCACAGGAACGCCGTGCCAATGATCATCACCAGGAACATGAACCTGCACACGCGGGCGGGCGGGCGGGTGGCACGGGCACGGCTCCAGACACGACGGCTCTCGACGCACGAGTGATCTACGGCTCCCGTCGCGACCGACTGACATGGGTCGCTGGAAAATGAAGTTCGGGTAACTTACAGTCGAGGGTCAAACTCTGGAATGTCTGGGGCATAGGTCACGGTGCATGCGCAGCGGTAGAGGTCGGAATCGCAAAGGTCATGGGGTCGCTGTGGCAGAAGTTGGCTTCTAGAGTCGAGGTTCGTGAAGGTCGTAGTCACCCGGACAGAGGAAATCGTCGTTGTATAGGTCGCGATCGCTCAGTATCACGGTATGGATATTTCCCGGTGCAGCACAATAATAATAATAGCCACATTTTTATCTGATTGTCTTAAAAAAAGACCCTCCATTATGTAGGTAAGGATCACCCCCTTGGCGGGGAAGTCAGTGCCAGAAAGGTCACTCCACGGTAGGGGTCAGGGGACCCTCCACGCTGGAACTCTGTGTCGGAAAGGCGAGGCTTGGCCACGTGGTACCGAGGTCGCGCCTCACCGGAAGATATCCCCGAGGATCTTGCCGATGGAGATCTGCAGCGTGCCGAGCGACTCGTGCGCGGGGAGGATGAAGGCGAGGCGCGTGAAGCTGAGCGCGCTCGTGATGGCGAACACCACCTCGGCGATGATCTGCGGGTCGTCTTTTTGCCATTGCCCGCGCTCTGGGCACCGCCAGTGGGGGGAGGGGGGGGG
>CM025623.2:2121401-2135621 GCA_014621495.2 Entosphenus tridentatus | reverse complement strand
TTAACTCTAACCCTGACCTTAACTCTAACCCTGACCTTAACTCTAACTCTAACCCTAACTCTAACTCTAACCCTAACTCTAACCCTACCTTCAATGCGAACTCCTCACCCCAAGGAGTCGGTGAGCTTCTCCAACTACCAGCTGGCGGGGCTGCTGCAGCGCAGTCGTCTGAGCCGCCGTATCGAGGGGCTGCAGGAGGAGATGAGCGGCAGCGCGAGAGCCCAGGGGCACGAGGGCCTCGCCGGCGCGGGGCCCGGCCAGCGCGTGGAGTCCCAGCGCGTCGTTTCCGAGGAGACCAGCCACTACATCCTCATACAGGGCGAGCAACCACACGCACGGCAACAATTAACAATGACGACAACGACAGAAGCAACGACAGAAACAACAGAGCGACGGTGACGTCACCACGCCGCTCGCGCCAGACTATGTGCACTTTGAGGTCACGCGAAGTGTGGAAGGCTTCACTGACGGGAGGTCACGTGACAGACCAATATTGTGTAATACAGAAGGACAAAGATCCCCCGTATAGCCTGAATAGACTGTTGGGGCAGGTGCTGTTAGCGGGTACCTACTAGGGCCGGCACGGCACACGAGTGGGTGGGTGGCCAACACCACGCCCGGCGGCTTTTGTCTCCCCAGTGGCGATGTTTTTACACACCGCACTAGGTACTCATTTCAGGCTGAGTCAACCTAGGGGAGGCCCAGAACCGGTTTAGATAACCATCACTGGTGTTGGCCGTGAGCGGGAATCAAACTCGGGTTGCCGGGTTCGTAGCGCAGCGCACTAACCACGACACTACCGCTCCCCACTGTAATATATACACACAACAACAGCAGCAGCTGATCTGTGATGTGTTTTTGGGTTATACCGCATTTTGTTTGGCATGGTGTCCGACGTTTCAGTCCACGTGCTGGGAGCTTCTTTAGGAATTGAATTGTGCAGCTCATGTCCTCCCTCCATTGTATAGAGTTGCCAGCTGGTGTCCAATGCTGGCAGTTGCTGATGATGTAGGCCAGCCCATGTTTGTTTATTTGCTTTGTCTGGGAGGAAACCACGCTGCAAGCTGAAGGGGGTTATCCTTTTAGTGCTGGTTTTTATCGCCAAATCTGGGTAAATTCTTTGATCAATTTTTCCACTTCTCAATAGGGCAAGTCTCTCATAGCAACACATTTATATTGGACCATCTTTACGAGATAAGGAACCCCCCCCCCCACTCCCTACAGATGGACGGAGCTGCGTTGGTAACAAACAAACAAAAAATCACCCCATCACTGGGTAGTGCGTTCGTTGTCGCTGAGTGGAGCTCGCGCTGTCGCCCCAGGTCCAAGGGAGCCCGAGGGTCCGGCCGCGAGCCAGGGGACCGCGCCAGCTTCGCCCGGCGGCTCCAGCAAGAGCGAGCGCCCGCCGGGGCCCCTCGGCCGCTCCGCGTGGAGCCCGGCGCCCGTGCTCGCCAGCGAGCCGAGCCCGGCCAACGGGGCCCGCGCGGGAACTCCGTGCGGGACTCACGACGGGGCGGAGGTCACCGCCGTGGAGGGCAGGCCGGCAGTGGGGGCGGCGGCTGCCGCTGCTGTGAATCGGAGCTCGAGTCGTGGAGCGGTTGCCGTGGCAATGGGCCTGGGTCAGGAAGTGATCGCCATGGCGACGAGGCTGAATGAGGAGGCGGTTGTGCAGAGGAGGCTTAGTGAGGAGGTGGCAGTTGTTGTTAAGGGGCACTTGGATGAGAAGGCGGTTGCCATGGAGAGGAACCTGAGTGAGGAGGAAGTTGTTATTATAAAGGAACACCTGGATGAGAAGGTAGTTGCCATAGTAAAGGAGGAGGTCATGAAGAGGAGCCCGGGTAAAGAAGTGGTTGCCGTGGAGACGAAGCTGAGTGGGGATGCATTTGACGTGGTAAAAAGCCCGTCCGAGGATGCAATTGCCATGCAGAAGAGGATGGATGAGAAGGCGGTTACCACGGTAACGATCCAGGATGCAGAAGTAGTTGTCATAGAGAGGAGTTTGGGCGATGGTACAGTTGGTGTGGAAAAGAGTTTGAGTCATGGGGTGGTTACCATGGAAAAAATAATAGATAGGCAAGGAGTTGCCACAGAGAAGAACCTGGGTGAGGGGGCGGTCGTCGTAAAGAAGAACCAGGATGAGACGGCGGTTTCCGTGGCACAGAGCCTAGATACGGAGGTGGTTACCATGGAGACGAGCCATGCGGGAAGTGCTGGGGGGAGGAGCGGACCGCACGGAGTGGAAGGTGGAGGGGAGGTGGATGGGGGCGGCCGTTGTGGCGGCGGCGTCGTCGCCGTGGCAGTCGGGGACCTCGGCTCCCGCCCGCCCCTCCCAACGCGGCCGTCTCCGCCGGAGGGCCCCATGGGGGCCGCGGCCGCCTCCAGCGACGAGGACGACGGTGAGAGAGACGCCGGCGTCGACCACGGCGCAGGCAAACGCCGCGGGCGGTGAAACCCGACGCACGCAGCGCCGGCAGCGAGAGAGGAATTCACGAAGCAAATCTGTGTTGCCTTTATTTAAGAAAATATTTCTATTTTTAAATGCCTTTCTTTTAAAGCATCGGTTCTTACGTGGCACGACACGTGCATCGAATCGTGGGTGTAATAGTTGTTTGATTGTGATTCATGATAATCGCACGCAAATTCAATGTCGCTTTTGGGTTTTGACGGAGTGAACACACGGAAATAGATGAACGACAAGAGAGGGAAAAATAATGGCGTCTTGATTTGATCGTGATTCCCCAAAACGCGAAAATGTATCAAACCCCTGGGGAGGGGCAAACCGTTACATGCCTGCTAGTTTCTTCTCGACATCGTCACAACATCCGTGCACGGTGTCGTGGATAAGAAGGTCATTTTGATTTACAATTAAATTTTTGGGTCCGATCACCGGGTGAGTAAAACGTGTGTTGTACACCCCTCCACCACCTGACAGCCACGTGAACAAACGCATCAATATATGACGACTGCAGCACAGTGGTGCGTTGTTGGAGAGCGATCCACAGACGTTGGACACATTTAACATTTCGCTGGTAGCTACAACCGGCATCATCGGGCGGCTGCCACATTTGGTTATTTTACGTAAAAAAGAGAACCGGTGCTTTTGTGTCTCACGTCCTAGGCTCCCAGCTGACGCTCGCGGAGCTGCTGCGTTCCGCACGTTGGATATTTGCAACATTTCACCTCTCATGGCATCGCATTCTGCAATGCATTCTCGAGTTACGTCCCGGTGGCACTTTTCCGTAACCGAAGGAGGAGGGCCATTAGCAGAAACATCAGGAGGCACTTTTGGGGCGGCGGGCTGGCTCAGCGATAGGAGCCCGTTGCCTCGCGGCAAGGCGGGGCTGGGTTCGATTATCAACTAGGGCACCTTTCTGCGCAGAGTTTGCATGTGCTCCCCCCTGTTCTGCGTGGGTTTCCTCTGGGCTGTCTGGTTTCTGTTCGATATACAGTAAAACCTTGGATTGCGAGCATAATTCGTTCCGGAAACGTGTTTGTAATCCAAAGCACTCGTATATCAGTTGTGATCACGTGACGCTCGGCAGACAAAGCGTATACGTACTACTCGTATTGCAAGACCTCGCTCGTTTATCAAATTAATATTTAAATTTTTTGCTCGTCTTGCAAAACACTCGCAAACCAAGTTACTCGCAATCCAAGGTTTTACTGTAAATGTTGTTGGCCACACATCCCGATGCAAGAACAGGTACCTGCAAATTACTCAATCGGTTTTACAGGTAGCAACACCGTCCTTGACTATGAAAATGTGGCGGGACCGTTGTTGAATTATGGAACATGGCCAGGTAACAGCATCGATTCATCAATTCGCGTTGAATGTGGCATCGTAGGGTCATGGGCAGGGGTCGGCAACCAAAATAACAATGAGAGCCACTTTTTTTTTCGAATTCTATAAAAAGAACTTCAATATTTCAAGAGCCGGTGAATATGAGACGTTTTTTTATGATTTACGTCACGAAGAAATCCTCGAAGAGCCGCATGCGGCTCCGGAGTCGTAGGTTCGCCGACCCCTGGCCATGAGGGATGGCGATGGAATGGAGAGGCCTTCATCCAGCAGTCAATAGACCATGGTTAACGACGATATATTGCGTGCAATCGTTTTCACGTAAACCGAAATGGCCCAAAGTTATAATGGATTTTTGGACCAAATCCCGACCGAGAATTTGTGACGATCGAATCGCGACGGAGGTGGTGAGCTGTGACATTCATAACAAGGCCCTGGCTGTCGTCTCGGGGTTTCCTTGACAATGCATGATGGCGTGAGGGTGGTGGATTTGTTGTTGCTTCTTGCTGCAGAGGACTTTGTGGAGGTGTCCTCTGTGAGCGATGTCGGCTTCGAGCGGGGCGAGGAGGAGGAAGAGGAGAAGGAGGAGAAGGAGCAGGAGGAGGAGGATAAGGTGGAGGGGCTAGAAGGTGATGCTGGGATCTCTGTCGCCGAGTCTGGAGGTCCAAGCCGGTGTGACCCCGTGACCCCAGGGGAGCAGAATCCTTCATCCCCGAGCATCCCAGCACAGCCACCTAGCCCAGCCTTCTCACCCATGACACAGGTACCAGCATGGCCCACCTACGTGCATCCGTATGTATGTGTGTGAGAGAATGTATGTATGGGGAGCCAATAACTGGTACCAGCGGTGTCAAGAACGGCCTCTGTGGAGGAGGCTCGTGAAGGACGCTACTGGGCAGTTGGAGGCAGTCGCCCTCCAGCAACAACGCAGGGCAGAGGAGCGACGCTTACAACAACGAGCGGAGCACCGGGCGGCTAAAACACAGCAAGTTGGTATAGTAGGGGGGCACAGATGGTGCATCGCCAGTCATTTAAGTCAATCAACCCATGGCACCTGGGTCTGTCTCGTAACCTGCTCGCGGGCATTCGACACTTCAAGTGGCGTTAAAGTGCACAGCGTGGCACATGCGCAGTGGTGATGTCACCAGCACTTGGTGGCGAATGGCTGGCGGTCGTTGTTATATGGGGAGCGATAGTGTTGTGGTGAGCACACTGCGATTCGAATCCGGTAACCCGAGTTCGATTCCCGCTTGCGGCCAAGAACAGTGGTGAATATCTGAGCCGGTTATGGGCTTCCCCTAGGTCGACTCAACCTTAAATGAGTGTGGTGCGGTGTGTAAACGTCAGCACTGGGGGAGACAAAGGTGGTCGGGTGGGGTGTTGGCCACCCACTACGTCACGCTCGTGGGTTTTATCTGGATGCTCCGGTTTTCTCCCGCATGTAAACGCCCACTCATTGGCCAACATCACCGTAATATATATAGAGGACCGCAGAGCTTTGGGGCGAATGGAATTTGGTGCTGCTTCACCGCCTGGCTGTTGGCTTCCCCACTCCTCTGCGGTTCCTCCTCGTGCCTCTAAGCCATCCTGTCTCTTCAAGGGAGAGCAAATACTCCGTGGCGATGCGTTCCAAGTTGGTATTATTGTTTTAAAAAATCACGTGCTATTTGATGGGGCCCTGTCTGTTGTGAGGAGTTATGACCTTTTGATACAGACCACCTCTGTGTCTGTCTACTGTGTCCGTGTATCAATGTATGTTCGTATGTTGCACATCTTTGACACCGTACGTAGCCGACCGTGCTAATCGGAGGTGCGTCTCACGTTGCAGGAGGATCTGGAGACCCTGCAGTACGACCTGAGCGAGGAGGAGCAGACGCTGGTGTCCGAGCGGGGCCACCAGGAGCGCATGGCCACAACCATCACGGAGCAGATGTGCTTCGAGTGTCAGGTGAGTCGCGTGTCTCGCACCGCGTGGGGTCCGCCGTTCGCGCGAAAGGCGTGCTGCTGCTGCTGCTGCTCAGGAAGGCACGGCTCCCCGTCGTGCCTTGCGTGCGCGTCATGTGACCGCCACATTGCGCGTGCAACCGCTCTCGGTCTCGTCTAGACAACCAACTCTGAAACGTATCTGGCCGACATCTGTGAGCCTGGGAACCACGGACGTTACGCACATTGGCGGTGAATTCTCACGCCGAACGCAATTTATTAACCATAATACAGGTTCTTTTGGGTTAGATCCTGTAAATATAAATGTCGTTAAACCCGCCACTACCCGACACAGCCGATTTGTAAGGTTTGTCACGTAAACAGAACATGCCAATTCGCTACTAGTACAGCACACCGGTGTGTTGGAGAGTAAATCTACAACATTTACAATCTGAGTACGACGTTTGACCAGTAGTTACAATCAGCATCATCAGGCGGCAGCCAGATTTGTGGAGAAATCCTCCTGTTTTTTCCCAACTTATTACTTTATTTATCAATTTCACCGAAGGCTTTTACACGTGACTTTCGCACAGAGCACCGGATACAGGGGGGGGTGGAATAATTAATAAATTGCTAACACATGCATGTCAATGTGCCGTGAGTGGACGTCGGCCCGCGTAGCCACGGAGCCGTGTGACATCCCCGCAAACGCGATACGAACGCAGCCGAGAAATCGGTGGTGCAGCGCTGCAACCGCTCGCTCACGCCACCGCTGGTAGGGCGGTGGCCTCCTCCGCCGGAGGGAGCCTCCCCGTGCGATGGTGTCGGCCGTCATTGCCGTCGCGGCGCTCGCTCGCGCTTGTCTCTGCGGACGCGCAGGAGCTGCTGCGCATGTTCGGCTTGCCGTACATGACGGCGCCCGGGGAGGCGGAGGCTCAGTGCGCCGCCCTCGACCTCGCCGACCGGACCCACGGCACCATCACCGACGACAGCGACATCTGGCTGTTCGGAGGCCGCTACGTCTACAAGAACTTCTTCAACCAGAACCGGCACATCGACTTCTACCAGCTGGTGGACGTCCAGCGGCACCTCGGTGCGCGCCTCCTCCGGAACGTGCCCGGGAGCTCTCGTGCAAACTTAGGGGCGTTTACCGTGACGGCACGGTTACTGTGGGGGGTGCTATGGGGTAGTGCTGCGGGTGGTGCTATAGAAGATGGTGCTATGGGGTGCGTTGCGAGACCCATGTGAGTGTGTGTGGCAAGTCGCACGTGCGGTCCATGTGAGCGTGTGTTGCGAGTCGCGCGTGCGTCGCGTGCGAGATTGCCGCGTGCCGATTGGTCGCGTGTCTCGCCAGGGCTGGACAGGACGAAGCTGGTGAACCTCGCCTACCTCATGGGCAGCGACTACACGGATGGCGTCGCCGGGGTCGGCGGGGTCACGGCCCTCGAGATTCTCAACGAGTTCGGCGGCCCCGGCATCGAGCCCCTTGTCACGCTGCGGTGATCGCCACTTTCTGTACCTTCAGAGCCGACCGCTGACCCCAAGCCTTGACGCTGGCCCGCGGACTTAGCCCTGACTTGACCATGACAATAACTCCCCAACACTCACCCGGACACTACCTCTGACCGTTAACGTCACTCGAACCCCCGATTATCGCAGTTGGCTACGTACGGCAGGCAAGAAGTTCAACGTACATACGTGCGACTCTAAACTTAGCCTCACGCTAACCCGTAACTTAGCCCATCACTTTAACCAAACACATAACCCATAACCGCAAATCGTAATTGCTAACCATTGTTGCGAATCCTAACCCTTATCCCCTAACCTTTTGCTCCGAAGCCTCATGCCTTAACCGTAACACCTGCGCTGCAGGGCATGGTGGGACGAGGCGCAGAAGAACCGCAAGCTGCACGCCCGTCCCGTGGAGAGCAAGCTGAAGCACAGGCTGCGCCAGCTGACGCTGTCGGAGGGCTTCCCCAACCCGGCGGTGGCGCGGGCGTACCTCGAGCCGCCCACCAGCACCGCCACCGGCGGCTTCTCCTGGGGGCAACCTCAGCTGCTCAGCATCGCCGAATATCCACGCCGACACGCACGGCACCTGCCCCAACGCGGGGCCCTGACACAGACGCTGGTTATGGCAGCCTCGAAACTAACCCTCACTCTAACCTAAACTCTAATCCTGACAATAACTCCAACTTTAACCCTAACTAACCCCGACACTAACCATGAATACACACTGCTAATTGGTGGTGCGAATTCACAGTGTTATAGCCTTTGACCATGTATTGGGAGGATCTGTGCATGCTGTGAGTAGTGAGTAGTCACGTGCAGTGAGGAGGCTTGCTCAGCCAAGGCTCGTGCGTGCTCGTGTCGAATACAAAGCCACGCGGTCGGGGTCCACTGAGGAGCCATCGACATGCGGTTGTACCTTCTTGGTTCTTTCGGTAAAGTCACGTAGAAGGGAAATAATAAAAATAAAACATAATAAATTAATTCTCACGACGTTTCGGCCACAACGCAAGCAGCCATCCTCAGGTCTGCCGGGGAGACGTCGTGAGGATTATTTTATTATGTTTCATTTTATTATTTTATTATTTCCCTTCTACGTGACTTTACCGAAAGAACCAAGAAGATGAATCCCTGCAGTCACGAAAGCTTTACATCGAAATTTACGCGGTTGTGCGACGTGTTCTGATTGGCCACGTGGCGCGCGTGATGACGAGTTCTCCGGCGTGTTGTGGCCGCGTGCCTCCCGTCGCCGTTGCGGTGCGCCCACTCTGCCTTAACCCGCGTCACGTTCTGCCAAAGCCGCTTTGGGTGGGAGGTGAAGAAGACGGAGGAGCTGCTGCGCCCGGTCTTGAAGCAGCTGAGTGCCACCCAGGTGGGTTGAGAGGGTTGAGGGTGGCCTTATTCTTCTTCTTTCGTACGGATTAATAGCGGCAGATTAAAGATGTAATTTTTGATTTGTTATCCACTCAATTAGTTCTGAAGCAGAGTGGATTCCGTCCATTCCGCCTTTGAAGAGGTGAAGACAGCAGCGGAGTGTTTGCGACGCGGAGTGTTTGCGACGGGGAGTGTTTGTGACGGGGAGTGTTTGCGACGCGGAGTGTTTGCGACGCGGAGTGTTTGTGATGCGGCGGGTCGATGGTTTGGGATTCGTGGCCGCGCCGCTCGCATGCCGACGAATCTTCTATGCAGCCATTTGTGGAATCGGGTGGCCGCATTGGCCGCACGGCCCGGTCCTGGTCCAGTTTGATGGTCCACCATTGGCGGCATAGAAGGTTGAAAACGTGGAGGTTCGACCGGTAGTGTCGCTGTACCAGATGTTTATTTTTATATTTGATGTTTATTTTTGACGTCGACCGCAGTCCAGAGTTTCGCCTCCGTCTCTCGCCTTCATTTATATTTGTGGCGTGGAGCGAGGCTGCTGCTGTGATCCAGAAGGGGGTGGCGTTGATTTTAGGTGAACAGGAGGCAGTTGGGTTTACGTCCCCATGTATCAGACACCCGGGTAGCTGTCTCTTCGGTAGACGTGGGTGTGGTGTTGGCGGTGGTGGCTGTGGTGGCTGGCGGAGGCATCGTAACGACCAGTGGTGGAGCATCCCAGAGCATGTTTACCAAATCTTCGAGTACTTAATGACACCAGTATTTGAAATGCCAGCAGATTCGCAATAACTAACGTTAAAATAACAATAGGGCAAGCTTAAAAACAAGCTGGGAACGCCAGTCCAGTTGGGGAGCCTCGATCTCGACTGTTCACAGAAATATGTGTGCGCGGAAATACGTTATTGCATGTACATGCGATAACTGCACGCACTTTCACCCATGCACGTTCACACACTAAAGACTAAACTAAAAAATATTTTTTTTTTCCAGGTAGGCCCCACTGAGCTATGTAGCTATTTTTCAGAAGCGACCTGGCCACAAATAATAGCTCAACAAAATGCCCTTTCATATGGAAATATATAGCAGTCGGCCACACTAAACGCGTGTTGATTCTAAAATGTGGAGGCAAAAACCAGAGAACTAGGGAGAAACATCCACGCAACCATGGGGAGATAACATGGGAACTCTAAATATATGATAGTTAACATCTCCTAGGCACCGTGAGGATGATGATGAGAGAGAGAGAGACGCAAACTCCAAATATACAGCAGGCGTCGTCAGGGTTGGGTTCGAACCCACGACCTCCTGTATACCAAGCGAGGTAGTTAACATCTAGCCACCATGGGCTGCATAACCACGTGACCGTCACACTTGGTTGCTGCGTCAATCGAACTTGTAATCGTACACGTTTTTGGTGCCAGTGGACGTCACGGGGGGGGGGGAGGGGGGGGGGGGGGTGGTGGGGGGTGGTCGGATGCGCCATTTAGAATTTGCGTCACGCGTTTAGAGTGTTTCGCTGCTATACATTTCCACGCGATAAGCCACTTTGTTGAGCTATCATTTGCGATAGTCAGGTCGCTTCTGAAAAATAGCTACATGGCTCAGTGGGCCTTACCTGGTATATAAAGTTTTTTCATTTTTCCCGCAGAGCCAATCGCGCATCGACTCCTTCTTCCCGGTCGTGCACTCGGAGGTCAGGAACATCAGGAGCAAGCGCATGAAGCGCGCCGTCACCACCATGAAGCGGCAGGAGGCACAGGCTCCAGCCGAGGCCGCGGGTTCCGAGCCAGGCCCGGGGCCGGAGCCGACGGCGCAGGCCCCCGCCGGGGGCTTCCTGGGGCCAGCCGCGGACTCGGGCGCGGCTCTCATCAACGGCTCGAACGACGTTCCGCGCCCGGGGCCCAAGAGGAAGCGCGGGGGAGCGGGCGGGAGCGGAGAGACAGCCGCAGGGGCCTGCCCAACGGGGAAGGCGGCGACGCAAAAACGCGCCAAACGCAAACCGCGCCACAAAGATGGCAGCAGCAGCAGCACCAGCAGCAGCAGCAGCGGGGACGAGGCGGCTTGTGACTTCAACACGAGCGGTCGCACGGTGACGGCGCAGTCGGCCTTCAGGGGCCGCCGCAGCGTGGCGCGAGGCGGGAGGCGAGCGAGGGTGGGCAGGCGGAGGTGAAGCGGCGCCGCGCGGCCCCTGCGGCCTCACGGCAGTCGCGCCTCTCAGGGATTCGCTCGCGACGGCCGCGTACACGCGGGTTCAGTGTTCACGTTCTGTCTGTCGCTTCCCGCCAAGCCACCGTTACGGAGGTCACTGGGTCCGTGGACTTCTGGCAGCCGTCATTGCGCTGTTATCCTATCTGTTGCTGGCCACTCGGTGTCATTCCTCTCCATACTTGTGCCCTCTTACACTCCGTCTCTTCCTAAGTCGGCCTTTGCCTGCGATCCGTCTGCGTTATTCGACATCGTATGGGTCGGTCACAGTGCTCCAGCCACGTTCATGGTGGTTAAGGGCTCGCTGTGAGCAGAAGAAACCAGGGGCCTATGGTATTGATGATGAGATATGTAAGACACATGCCCTTTGAGCTAGGCCAAAATAATCATAGCCTACATTTTTTTTTATTTTACCACACAAATCTCACGGGCTTTCAGAACAATTCTGCATCATTCTCTTTCTGGATCAAACTGAATTAACAAAACGTATCTCGGTGAAGTCGCCAATGCTGAACGCGGCCTCCTCTTGTAGTCCACGTGATGTGTCGCGGTGTTTGCCGCTGCCACTGTGGTTCAGCAGCCTTCCAACTCTGGTCGCGAGGAGAGTCGGGGGTTTGAATGAACGTGTTTTCAACCGGGTGCTCTGTGGTGTTGTTTGTTTTTTACCGCACGCTGAAATTCTCAACAATGAATTCGCCGACATCCCAATCGGCACCGTTCTGAACGAGTGCTGTGACCCATGTGTGTATGTATGTTGAACTTCTTTCGCACCGTACATAGCCAACCGTGGCTCATCGGAAGTGCGGGGGAAGGACATTAACGAGGTTATTGCCGGGTGAATAAAGGTCTCAAACATGCCGAACATGGATGACCTGAACAATATCTCGCGTCCACGGTTGAGGTCCCGAACGTGGCCGTTTTGGAGCCGTTCACAGAGTGTGCGCGATGAAAATTTCGTCATCTCAACGGAGTGGTCCAATGGGTTTCAGGCAACATGCCCAAAAAACACCTGATCAGCAAGCTCACCGCCACATTGCCCGGCTTCCACAACACACAGCTCATCAGTGACCCCACCACCACCACCTCACTGTCTGGCTTCCGTCTTCCATGGAAACAAATGTGCAGCGCTTAACCGGATTCTCACAAACCACAGAAGATGCGGACACCTGATGCACACGTGGAAACTCAGAGACTCTGTCTTGTGTACAACTGCAACTACAGACACTAAATCATGGACCACGTAGCTTTCCACTGCCTCAGATGCACATGGGTGGGTGAGTGAGTGGATGGTTATTGAATCCCTCTTGTTTGGTCTACAAAAAGCCATATTGAAGAAAGAATTAAGAGCTATTATTAATTATTTATTGTAGATGACCTGTCTACAACCAGGCTTAGGGTTTTTCACATTGTGAGGTCAACCATGAGGCGAAAGAGAAATTGTGGCTTCACAGTGCTTCCGTCTGCCTCAGATATATTTAGTTAACTTCGAAATACAGTCGTGGTGAAATAGGAAATGTCGCTGTCGATTGTAGACCATTCAAGCCATTGACTTGCCAACCTCATGAAATTACGTGGCCATACGCAACAACACCGCTATTTATAGTGCTACCTTATAAACCACGCCGGTGCCAAACGTACATTTGTGAACACGCTTGGAGGCGCGTAACGCCCAGCGGTTGATTTGCTGAACGGTCACGATTCGGGATCGGAGTTCAATCCAACGATCGATCGCATTTCATCTCGTATTTGTCATGTTGCGTCTCATTGCCATCGTTCTGACTGCTTCATTAGTCCACATGTATCATCATATCGTTGGAATATGCCGTGAATAAGTCGTCTCTCGCACGATTGGACGGGGTGTTCTAATTTTCATAAGAATCAATTTTAATTAACGAATCGATGCATCCCTATGTTTACAAACATTAATTTACGGGGGTTCGGATTTAGACCGAATAAACAATTGTTGGTGAAGAAAGATCTCACCAAAATGATGCTTCTCATAGTAATTTAATCTTTGGACGTGTCATCCCTACATGTCTACGAGTATGACACGTACAGAAAATGTCCCCACAATATATTGTTATCAAAAATATTTTAAAATAATTGCTATGCTATGTAAATAAAAACAATTTGCTAAACCTTGGCCACAATATCTGGACTTGTCTTCATATAAATCAATGCATAGATTTCTGTTTATATGATTGTGGTTATGGTTGTACTTTATTAATCCCTAATCTCTGTCATTACATACACTGAAACAAGAAATGATAAAAAAGAAAAACAGCCATGTGATACAATACAATATTAGACATTATTGTAATGAATCAATAAAAAGCCCATCCCATGTGTTAGTGAATTTTTAAATATTTTAGGCAGGAAATTATTTTCAAATTTAGATTTTTTTTCTGGGGGGGGGGGGGGGGGCGCCCAGACCCCCTGGAAGATTTGGTCCCCCTCATTGTTGACTCCATGGCTACGGCCCTGAGTAGCAGGGTGAAGTGGTGGCGACTAAAACATGAGAAAAAAACTACAGGCAAGCGTAAGGCCTAAGGGGAGCGTGAATGTAACGTGGCAACAAATGGCGAGTGGAATACTGAGAGCAGCAGGTAGTAGTACGGTGGTAGTGAGCTAAGGACAAAGACGGAGTACATGGTGGCAAATTTCAGTGGAAATGATTCAGGAGGATTGCAAATTGCAAGTGACCAGTGAATGAACTGATGGATCACTAGAAGGAGAGATGAGAACAAGAAGGTCTGGATGGCTGAAATGGTGAGCGATGACTGGTGTGGTGTGCGATTAGAGGGTCCCAGTTTGGTTAAAGGAAAAGGTGTGTAGTGTATAGTGTAGTGTATAGTACAAGACGGTGGTGAGGCCGGTGCTGTTGTATGGGGCCGAGTGCTGGGACACAAGGAAGAGGGAGGGACCAAGCTATGGCAGTCACAGAGATGAGGATGTCGCGGTGGATGTTGGCTCTAACAAGGAAGGACACGGTGAGAAATGAAGAAGTGAGAGGAAGACTCAAGGTGGTAGAAATCACAGAGAAGATGACAGAGAAAAGGCTGGTGTGGTTCGGTCATGTTGAGAGACTACAGGAAAAATATGTGGGGGTCCCTTTGGCCCTCTCTATCCGCCCGAACAACAGCTGAGAACCGAATCATCAGGCGATGGCTGGGCATGCGGGCTACATGGCCCAGCCAACGCAGCCTGCCTGCTGGAGGAGCTCACCGATGGGACTTTGTCCAGACCTTTCGAGGATTTGTGAGCTCCTCACACAATCCAGTCTGGTGAAACCCAGGATGGATCGTAGGCAGACCGGCTTGAATGTTTCTAAGCAGCTAAGATCTTCCATTAGGGGGGGTCCATCACACACACACCTGCCTCGTGACCCACACGTGACATCACACACA
>CM025623.2:2074012-2085960 GCA_014621495.2 Entosphenus tridentatus | reverse complement strand
GAGGAAGATCTCCGATACACACAACGACGAAGATCTCCGGTACACACAACGAGGAACTCCCCCGTGTCGCCTTGACAGGCTGTTGTTAGCGAGCACCTACGAAAGCCGACACGGCGCAGGGGTCAGAGCGGTGCGGGCATCATGCACTCATTTAAGGCTGAGTCAGCCTAGGAGAGGCCCAAGACCGCTTCGGATATTCGTCACCGATGTTGGGCCACGAGCGGGAATCGAACTCGGGTTGCCAGATTGTGCAACGCAGACCGCTAACCGCTGCACAAGCGCTACCCTAGGACCGTGCGCACGCATTAGGCGTGGGTACGCACGCACACCGTGCCATTGACACGAGTCGCTCAACCCCTGTGGGTGTTGTTGCAGGGCGCGGCCGAGGCGGTGACAGGCTGGGGTCTGGCCGTCTGCACCGTGGACGGACAGAGGTGAGCGGGCACGTGTTCGTCTCGTCCAGGAGCATAAATCGCCGTCACGCGAACTCCGGTCATGCAGCAGCAGCGGCAGCGGCTTTCGGCTGCCCCATCGGACACAGACGGTGGTCAACGCATCGCGTGGCGCTTTCAGATGCACTTATGCGGCCGTCTGGAACGCCCCTTCTTTCCGATATTAGGAAGCCCCTGGGGCTGTGCGCTTTAAAATGTAGATTGAAAACTCATTGCTTTAGAACTGTGTTCTTGTGTTTAGTTTGTTGTCCTTCCCCCGCACCTCCGATGAGCACGGCTGGCTATGCACGGTGCGAAAGAAGTTCAACGTACATACAACATGTACGTATAATCCAGTACGGGGGAGGCGAGGGTTGGTGGATCACACACACATTCGTGAAGCTCGCTCCGCCTTTGCCAACGCGCGTCGAACTGGTGTGACGAAGTATGGTCAAGTGACCCCCACGACCAGCACTGCGTGTCGAGGCCGTGATTCAAACCCGAACGGTGAAAATGTCCTTCGGTCGCGTGGAGGTGATTTGAGACGAGGCTAAGACGATAACCGCGATGCTGCCCGCGGTGGGTCGGTGGTTAGGGTGGGTGGTTAGGGTGGGGTGGGTAGGGTGGGGGGGTAGTTAGGGTGGGGTGGGTGGTGTGGGTGGTTAGGGTGGCTGGTTAGGGTGGGGTGGTGTGGGGTGGTGTGGGTTGTTAGGGTGGGTTTTTGGATTTGGAGAGTTTGGCAACAGAAGCTGAATGGTTCAGTGAGTGCGAGGCGCGTGTGGGGTGACACCTCGCGCGCGTCTCTGCTTCTGCCGAGCAAACGGAATCGTGACGGTGCCTCACCCGAGCCCTCTTCTCTTCCCCTCTGACGCTGCAACTTCTGCTGCCACTGCCGCACCGCTGCTGTTCCTGCTGTCACCGAAGGCTTTCGCTGGGCACGAGCGCCCTGCCGTTCCGGCTGGGCCACGTCTCGCGCCTGCTGAGCCACGCGCTCGCGAGCCACGCGCTGGGCGCCGCCCGCCTGCACGCCCGGCTCGAGGCGGCCGGTCACGCGGGAGCCGGCGGGGACCCCGCGTCCGAGGCACGCGGTACGACCCCCACCGGCCCTGCCCCCCCCCCCCTGCTTCCTTCGCTCGCCCCCCATCGTGCACATCGCGAAGTCGGACTCTGCCCGTTACCGTCGGCGTGGGGATAGCGCGTTGCCCCCCACACAGTGGCGGATGATGATCGTAGTAGCAACGGTAGCTGCACGTGTAGTAGCTGCATGTGTAGTATCTACACGTGTAGTAGCTACACGTGTAGTAGCTACGGGCCCCGCACTTTCAAGGGCCCCATGATAAATGCTGTCAAGCTATCAATTCCGGTTCGGTGATTCTGCACTTGCTCTATTACTATAGTACTATACCGCCTTCAAGTTTTACGAACCACCGGGTGTTTAAGGTTAGCGATTTGTCGTATTATCTGGCTGTATAGCGAATGAAAAAATACAATTACTTTACTATGCAAGTTACAAATTTGTGTTTTAATATTTTCGTGGCGGGGTTTTTCCATCGGGTGCTCCGGTTTTACCTCCCGCGTGTAAAAAAAAAAAACTCACTCCATAGTTGGCGGGCAGGAGTGAGAACTCGTCTCTTGCCTTGCGTTTGTTGTCCTTCCCCCGCCGCCTCCGATTTGGCACGGTCGGCTACGTTCGGTGCCGAAGAAGTTCAGCAACAACAACAAGCACGCAGAGCAACTTCATATATAGAGGACCGCAGAGCTTTGTGGGGAAGGGGGGTGGGGATTTGGCGCCGGCTTACTGCCTGGCTGCTGTCGTTCTGCTCGTCTGTGGTTTCTCCTCATGCCTCTTGAGTCGAAACTATTATTGTATCTGTGTGTGTGTTGTGTGTGTGTGTGGTTAACACGCTTCACTACGAACCCGGAGAACCGAGTTCCACTCTCGCTCACGGCCATTACCGGTGACGATAATCTGAACCGGTCCTGGGCCTCCCCTAGGTCGGCTCAGCCTCAAATGAGTACCTGGTGCGGTGTGTAAAAACATCGCCACTGGGGGAGACAAAGGCGGTCGGGCGTGGTGCTGGCCACCCACCCACCCACTCGTGTGCCGTGTCGGCCTTCATAGATGCTCGCTAACAGCACTTGCCCCAACAGTCTGTTAAGGCTACACGGGCGATGTTTGTGTTTTTGTGTGCAGGATGCTCCCTTAGCCCTTTGTCGGATTCAGGGAGTCTGCTGGTGGCTGCATTGCTGCAGGTAAACTGGTTGTGTTAAATGGCCAGCGTGGTTTATCATTCGGATGAACATTATTCGTATGACTATCATGCCCATATCTTCTGCACCGTCTTCGTTCATTGAGCACCGGCCTTTACCTGATCAGCTCCGTCGTCAGCTCAGCAGAACATAATCGTTCAGTATATAAGTAATATTACAAAAAATTTTTTTAAACACGCGTGTATGAAATGTACTAGTAATGGCAGATCTCCACGACTTCATGAAGTGGCCTCGAAGGTTGCCATAACGCAAGGAACCGTGGACAATTACAGCCAACGTCAGTTGACCGTGGACAATTAGACCTAAGCCGAAACATAACATATAAAAAATAATGTTTAATAATATATATGTTTTATTTTTCATGATAAAATATAATATTGTCATCAGTATGACATAAGTATACCAAGTTTTCAGTGATACACATTGGGAAGTGGGTTAAAATTGAGTTACAAGATATGATACAACAACAACAGACAGAGTGAGTTCAATGAAAGTGTGTAAAAAATGCGCATCTTCATCGGCATCGGCGGTGTGTTCGGCACGTCCATGAGTTCTTGAGGACGAGGATCTATTTTAGAAGTGCAACTGTCCGAAACCTCACCTATTTATTCCCTTTTTAAAGGCCACACGCTGCTTTATTACTGACCAATGTGTCGTCTTAATCGACCCGCCGTTACCTGCCCGCTACCCTCAGACAAAGCCGGCGATCCTTAGCGTAACATTTTAAACGACTCGCTAAACTAAACACATTTTTTTATTTTACCAGGTTAAGGCTCGCTGAGCTGTATATCGTTTTTTGCATAAGCGACCTGGCCCCAAATGATGGCCCAACGAAGTGGCTTATCATGTCGACATTTATAGCAGCCAAATACTCTAAACGCGTGGTGTTGTTCATTCTAAATGTGGAGGGAAACACCGGAAGATCAGGTAGACAAATCCACGCGACCACGGGGAGAGAAACACAAAAACTCCAAATATACAGCAGTCGTCAGGGTCAGGATCGAACCCACGACCTCCTGTATACCAGGCGAGGTAGTTAACATCTCCTAGCCACCGTGATGATGATGATAATGAGAGAGAGACACAAAAACTCCAAATATACAGCAGCAGGCGTCAGGGTCAGGATCGGAACCCACAACCTCCTGTATACCAGGCGAGGTAATTAACATCTCCTAGCCACCGTGATGATGATAATGAGAGAGAGACACGCAAACTCCAAATATACAGCAGGCGTCAGGGTCAGGATCGGAACCCACGACCTCCTGTACACCAGGCGAGGTAGTTAACATCTCCTAGCCACCGCGGTGGCCCGGTTGATGTTGCGACAACGCCTGCTGCTGCTGCTGCGGACGGTGAGAACCGCTTCACGAGTGGCGCTTCTCTCCTTCCCGATCGTTTCAGGCGGCGCTGAGGGAGCAGTCGCCCGGGAGAGACGCGCTCCAGCTGGTGAGGTCGCTCGCCGGACCGCGTGGCGTGGCGGGCGAGGAACAGTGCCGGATTAATCCAGTAGCACCAGTAGCTACAACACATGTAGTAGCTACACGTGTAGTAGCTGCACGTGTTTTAGCTGCACGTGTAGTAGCTGCACGTGTAGTAGCTGCACGTGTTTTAGCTGCACGTGTAGTAGCTGCACGTGTAGTAGATACACGTGTAGTAGCTACACGTGTTTTAGCTGCACGTGTAGTAGCTGCACGTGTAGTAGATACACGTGTAGTAGCTACACGTGTTTTAGCTGCACGTGTAGTAGATACACGTGTAGTAGCTACACGTGTTTTAGCTGCACGTGTAGTAGCTGCACGTGTAGTAGATACACGTGTAGTAGCTACACGTGTTTTAGCTGCACGTGTAGTAGATACACGTGTAGTAGCTACACGTGTTTTAGCTGCACGTGTAGTAGATACACGTGTAGTAGCTACACGTGTTTTAGCTGCACGTGTAGTAGATACACGTGTAGTAGCTACACGTGTTTTAGCTGCACGGTCTGTCGGGGAGACAGCGTCTCCCCGACAGACCTGGTCTTCACCTGAGGACGGCTGCTTGCGTTGTGGCCGAAACGTCGTGAGAATTATTTTATTGTTTTATTTTATTATTTTTATTGTTTCCATTCTACGTGACTTTACCGAAAGAACCAAGAAGATGAATCCCTGCAGTCACGAAAGCTTTAAATCGAAGTATAAATGTGTCGTAACCCACCGCTCCGTAGCCGGGCACCAAGCGCAGTTCCACCGCCTGCACACCCGGCGGGCCAACACCGCCTTGGGGCGAGGGGACGGCAGCTGCTGCGGGCGGAGAATCAATCACCCAAAGGCAGAGGTCGCAAACGGGGTTTGATTCCTTACCCGTACCCGGCCGCACCAGGGTCGCAAACGGGTACCCGTACCCGGCCGTACCAGTACTCTACCCGTACCCGGCCGGGTACGGGTAGGGTACGGGTATCGGGTACCCGATTGCGTCCTCTGGGATGAAGCCATGTTGCAGGCGCGGGTGGGTTGATTCTAGGAACTTGAATTGTGAGAAGAGACAAGACGTTGGGAAATGAGTGACAAACAGTTACTCACCAGTGACTCACGGTCTACCCGTACCCGGCCGCACCAGGGTCGCAAACGGGTACCCGTACCCGTACCCGGCTGGGTACGGGTAGCCGGGTATCGGGTAGGGTTTCGGGTACCCGGTTGCGACCTCTGCCCAAAGGGTGTTCGGCTTCCGTCCGCTTAAAAACAAAAACGTAAGCAAAGGGACCGCTCCGTGACGCCACTTATCAAGCACCGCCGTCTCGTATCCACGTCGCATTGCGGCTCGGGAAATGTTGAGTTCGTTGAATTTTTCGACCGAATTCGATCACGAAAAAAAAACCTATTTTGGCTGCCCTTGTTATTTTCGTTGCCGGCTCCACGCTGGCCTGATGGATTGACTCATCATCTTAGCCTGCACCTAAGTTCAAGTTCATCCCCTGCCTGTCTGCCTTGCCTGCCTGCCTGCCTGTCTGTCTGCTCGCTCGCTCCTGTCACGGCAGGTGTTGGAGGCGTACGGTCAGCTGGCCGGGCCGGAGGGTGCAACACAGACTCCACGCAGGTAAGGCCTCAAGTCGGTGAGCCAGAATATACTTCGGTAACCCGCGCACACCACATCCATTCATTACTCTCCACGCTGGCTGTAGCTACTGCTGGTCACGCAACCCGCCCCCTACTCATTCCTCCTGTTTCCTCCTCCCGTCGCTAAATATGATGCACGAAAATGTAACGGTAGTCGGTCAAAACATCCCAGTGCTGAAAGGCGATCTGTAAATTTCTGAATTGGGTTTACATACAGAAGCAGGAGCAGCGTCAACATTTCCCCCACCTCCCTACTGTGAAAACACGGCAGGGTCCTCCTGAAAGAGAGTCTTGAGACTCGGTGAAGTTTTCCTGGGTAAACAAGCAGCAGCAGTAGCAGTAATAATGATGAGTCAATCTATGTAAGGTGCCAATAGCATGTTGCCTTCTCTCACGTTGAACTTCTTTCGCACCGTACGTAGCCAACCGTGCTGATCGGAGGTGCGGGGGAAGGACAACAAACTAAACACAAGAAGCAGTTCTAAAGAAATCAGTTTTCAAACTAGATTTAAACGGGGTGGTGTGTGTGTGTGCGTTTATCACAGCTTGTGGGGAGCGGTAGTGTCGCGGTTAGCGCTACGCTGCGCTACGAACCCGGCGACCCGAGTTCGCCTTCCGCTCACGGCCAATACCAGTGACGATGATCTGGGCCTCCCCTACGTCGACTCAGCCTCAAATGAGTACCTGGTGTGGTGTGTAAAACATCACCACTGGGGAGACAAAGGCGGCCGGGCGTGGTGTTGGCCACACACCCCCTGGTGTGCCATATCGGCCTTCATAGGTGCTAATCATTAACAGCACTTGCCCCAACAGTCTGTTAAGGCTATAGGGGGATCTTTGTATTTTTTGTTTTATCATCAGCTCACCAGGACCCATTCCCAACAGACTGCAGGCAGTGAAATACCTCATGAAGGACCGCCAGGTACACACGGCTGCCCTACCTACACGCACGCTCACACAGACACTCAATGTCACACTCGTGTCGCGACGCAGTCACACGTATTCACACATTCACTTGCCTTGAGATTTAAAATAATCACAGACGTTCACTCGGTCACATATTGGCGCAATCACACATTCACATGCCTAGAGATTTTAAATAATCACAGAGTCTCACGTTCACTCGGTCACATATTCGCACAATCACACTTTGACACAATCGCGCGTTCACAGAGATACTCAGTCGCACAACTGCAGAGTCAAATGATCACACAATCACTTGTTCACTCAGACACAAATTAACGCAACCAATCGTAAGTCCACACAGCTATACGATCAGGCAAATCGCCTTCACTCAAACAACACGATGACGCATTCACACAATCAACAAATGTGTATTGGCATTATCACTCAGCGTGTGTCGTGTGTGTCTGCTGTGGTTGTTGTTGTTGTGTGGCTGTTGTGTTGTGGGGCATTGCGGTTGTGGCTCAGTCCGCGTCGTCTCTGTCTCTCTGTCTCTCTCTGTGTGGACGGCACCCTCGTGGTGTTCACCGTCTGAAGCGCTCGCTCGTCACCGTGGCGTGCGCGATGACCACAACCACCACCACGTGGCTTTTCTTTCGTGTTGTGCGCGGTGCTTTTAGCGCCACATCGCGTCGATTTGTAGCATTTATTTTCATTTGTTTGCTGGTGACTGTGTATTTCGTATCGAAATCGCCTCCAGTGCTGTTGCTGCTGGCGGCAATAAAAGTTGTTTAAAAGTCAACAATCTCTCTGTCTCTCTCTCTCTGTCTCTCTCTCTGTCTCTGTCTCTCTGTCTGTCTCTGTCTGTCTCTCTCTGTCTGTCTCTGTCTGTCTCTCTCTGTCTGTCTCTGTCTCTCTCTGTCTCTCTCTCTGTCTCTGTCTGTCTGTCTCTGTCTGTCTGTCTCTGTCTGTCTGTCTGTCTTTGTCTGTCTGTCTCTCTCTCTGTCTGTCTCTCTGTCTGTCTCTCTCTCTGTGTCTCTCTCTGTCTGTCTCTCTGTCTGTCTCTCTCTCTGTCTGTCTCTCTCTCTGTGTCTCTCTGTCTCTGTGCTCAGTGCTTCCCGGAGAGGACGGACGCCGACTCGGCGCTGGAGCTCCTCGTGCAGGTAACGCCAACGCCCTACCCGCGCACGGGGCGCCCCAACAGTCTACGGAGGCTCCACGGGGGAAATCTTTGTCTTCTGTGCGAAGCTGTCGGGCGTGCAGGTGACGTGCGAGTGGTGTGCGTGCGTGGCGGGCTGCCTGGCGGCGGGCGGTGCTCCCCCCGCGGTGGCGGGCGAGGAGAGGGCACTGGCAGCAGACGCGGTGCGCTCCGTGCTCTGCTGCGCCCACGCGGACGGACTCGGCGGTCTGTCAGCAGACGCACATCACAAGGCGAGAGAGAGACAGCGAGCGAGCGGGCATTGACCGCTCGATTTTTTTTTTACCAGGTCATGCCCACTGAGCTCTACAGCTCTTTTTAAAATCCTTTATATTAAGTTCACTTGCTTGCTTGCTTGCGCGTTTACGACCGTGCAAATCTTTCGGTCGTTTTTTAACCCACTTCCCGTGATCCAATCGAGCTGACATTTTGCACACAGACTCGTTGTGCGTGACAATTTATTTTCGTGAAAAAAAAAATCCAAAATTTTACACTTTTTAGGATAAAAAAAAATTAATTACCAATTGCTTAATGGTGGCAGGCAATCATCTGACCCATAGGTGGCAGCCATCTCAAGCCAGAGGACGAGAGGACTCTAACCGCCACGCATATAAAGGATTTATAGTGAAAAACTTTGTTTTTACGGGTTATTTTTTTCAGAAGCTACCTGGCCACAAACAATAGCCTAACGAAGTGGCTTATATTTCGATTTAAAGCTTTCGTGACTGCAGGGATTCATCTTCTTGGTTCTTTCGGTAAAGTCACATAGAATGGAAATAATAAAAGAATAAAAATAAAACATAATAAAATAATTCTCACAATTATTTTATTATGTTTTATTTTTATTATTTTGGAAATAATAAAACATAATAAAATTATTCTCACAATTATTTTATTCTGTTTTATTTTTTTATTTCCGTTCTACGTGACTTTACCGAAAGAACCAAGAAGTGGCTTATCACGTGAAATGTTTATCACGGCCAAATACTCGAAAGGCGTGTTTTGTAAATGTGGATGGAAAAACCGGAGGACCCGGAGAAAAATCCACGCGACCACAGGGAGAACACGCACATTTCAAATATACAGCAGCAGGCGTTAAGGACAGGCTCGAACCCACGACCTCCTGTATACCAGGCGAGGAAGTTAACATTTCGCCACCGCTGCGGCCGCCGCTGCCACCGCTGCCGCCACCGCCGCTGCCACCACCCCTTTGACTCTCGGTCCCCGCCGCTCCGTTGTCACTTCTGCCTCTCATCGCTCGCCAGTTGCTCTCATTCGATTTCCGTTGCCTTGGCAACAGTGTCAGTGGGACCCCCTTCATCGATTGCCCATCTCTTCGACGTACTCCCAAGCACACTTCCTTTCCGTAAGTGTCCGACTAAAGCTTTGATTTTACGCGGCGCCGCCGCCGTTGGCACGAGGCCTCGCAGCAGCGCTTTAGTTTAAAAAAATAACTCAACCCTGAACGAACTTTTTTTCATAAAAAATTAAACCATTTATTGATCAACACACGAGCCTGTTACAGCCGGCCGCGTGAGCCAGTTTGCGGGTGAGCCGTCGCAGGAAACCGTCCCGACGCGGCTGAGCTGTCTACCCGGAGGAAGGGGGTGGGGATCAGGAGAAATTGAGGGGTGAAGGGAACCTGCACAGACTCTTGACGAATAACGCATGGAACCTCCACAGGCGGGCGGTGCGCGAGTGTTCGGACAGATCTGTTGTAAGACGGGGATCTAAAAAGACGGACGATGAGGAAGAGGGAGGATGGAGGGAGGAGGATGGAGGAGGAGGATGGAGGAGGAGGAGGAGGATGGAGGAGGAGGAGGATGGAGGGAGGAGGATGGAGGAGGAGGATGGAGGAGGGAGGAGGATGGAGGAGGAGGATGGAGGAGGATGGAGAAGGAGGAGGATGGAGGAGGGAGGAGGATGGAGGAGGGAGGAGGATGGAGGAGGAGGAGGGAGGAGGATGGAGGAGGATGGAGGAGGAGGATGGAGGAGGAGGATGGAGGAGGAGGAGGAGGATGGAGGAGGATGGAGGAGGGAGGAGGAGGATGGAGGAGGGAGATGGAGGAGGAGGAGGATGGAGGGAGGAGGATGGAGTAGGATGGAGGAGGGAGGAGGAGGATGGAGGAGGGAGGATGGAGGAGGGAGGAGGGAGGAGGAGGGAGGAGGATGGAGGAGGAGGATGGAGGCGAACTTGTGACTGTGGGTCTCTGTGCTCGTTTCGAAGGTGGGCCACCCCGTGGTGTCCTCGCGCACAGGAGCGCTGATCGCGATCGTGCCGCGCGTGCTGGGCCTGGCGTTCTGGTCGCCGCGCCTCGACGACGCAGGCCTTCCCCGCGGAGGCCTGCGGCTGTTGGAGGTGAGCGGAGGCCGCCGGCACACGCTCGCACGTTGAGCTTCTTGCGCACCGAACGTGGCCAACCGTGCTAATCGGAGGCGCGTGGGAAGGACAACAAACTGAACATCAAAGCAGTTCTTAAATGCACGACACGAACTTGGTCAGACCATTAAGTGGCCTCACCCAAAAATCAATTCTAGCTCATAATGGCTGGGAAAACATGCCGTGTGTTAGGCTAGCTAGTTAAAGTTTTATTTTAATCGGGTGAGGACCCACGGATCCCATCGGAGGTCTGAGTTCGCCAGTTGGATTCCGTTTGTGCCTCCGGTCGGGTGAACGATGGGGTGACGCGGGGGGGGCGGGGGGGCCTGTAGCGTGTGCACGGCGAGTTGGAGGCTGTGGTTGGCTGTGGTTGATCGGGTCCGCTCTGCGGTGGTGACGGTACGCGGTGCGGTCTGAGCGCAGGAGTTCGTGCAAAAGTTCGCGCTGCACCCATACGACAGCGCGCCCCATCAGCCCAGACCTCTGTCGTCTTGGTCTCACGAATCGGAGGTATCCCTGGACGCGCGCGTGCGCATTGTATTCACAGTGAATGTATGAATGTACGTGGCACTTATTTCGCACCGTACGTAGCCAACCGTGCTAATCGGAGGTGCGGATGGGCTGATCTCGTCCCCTGGTTAAAGTGCAGGAGTCTGACTCACTAAAGACGTGTGGGACTTTGGAAACAAACCGTGGGATGGTGAGCAGATTACCTCACGATTTTGGGCCACCTCGTCCCAACAGAGACCCAATCTGGGTTTAAATATCTTTCGCACCGTACGTAGCCAACCGCACACTAAAGACAAAAAGCAGTTCTAAATAAATTAGGTTTCAAATGTGGAAGAGTCCGGCTTACGTTACTAGGCTTGCTGAAGGGCACGTGGGTTCACTCTTCTGGGTTTGCCTCAGGCTCACACGAGTGAAGCCAGACCTATGGTGGAGGGACGGCAACCGGCGGAAGGGAGCGACCGCGGTTCTGACCCCGTGCTGACTCTAAACTAAACTAAAACTATTTTTATTATTTTACCAGATAAGTCCCGCTGAGCTATGTAGCTCTTTTTCAGAAGTGACCTGGCCACAATCGAGAGCTCGGTGAAGCGGCTTATCATCATGTGGAAATTTATAGCGGCCGATTACTCGAAAAGCACATGAGTTCTAAACGTTGAGGGAAAAACCGGAGGACCGGGAGAAACATCGACACGACCACAGGGAGAGAGAAAGAGACATGCCAACTCCAAATATACAGCAGGAGTCAGGGTCAGGATCGAACCCACGACCTCCTGTATACTAGGTGAGGTAGTTAACATCTCCTAGCCGCCGTGGCAACTTGGCGCTGACCCCGTGCTGACCTGGTACTGACTTGGTGCTCGTTCGGTGCTGACCCAGCGATGACTCGGTGATGACCCGGTGATGATTCGGTGCTGACCCGGTGCTGTGTGATGACCCGGTGATGACTCGGTGATGACCCGGTGATGACTCGGTGATGACCCGGTGCTGTGTGATGACCCGGTGATGACTCGGTGATGACTCGGTGATGACCCGGTGCTGTGTGATGACCCGGTGATGACTCGGTGATGACTCGGTGATGACCCGGTGCTGTGTGATGACCCGGTGATGACCCGGTGCTGACCCGGTGCTGTGTGATGACCCGGTGATGATTCGGTGCTGACTCG
>CM025623.2:2060551-2072891 GCA_014621495.2 Entosphenus tridentatus | reverse complement strand
GTCAGGGTCGGGATCGAACCCACGACCTCCTGTACACCAGGCGAGGTCGTTAACATTTTGCCACCGTGGCACGAGGGAGACAAAGGCAGCCGGGTGTGGTGCTGGCCACCCACCCCCTCGTGTGCCACGGCAGCCTTCACAGAGGAGCCGCTACTCGCCAACGCCACTCGCCCCCCCCACAGTCTCCCGGGGGCTCCGCGGGGAACCTCTCCGCCATCCCTTTCGCAGGATGGTGCTGGCCGGCGTGCACCCTGGCCTGGCCGACTACGACGGCCGCACGGCGCTGCACCTGGCCGCCTCGGAGGGTCACCTGCACGCCGTGCGCTTCCTGCTGGAGACGGCTCGGGCGGACTGCCACGCTCGCGACCGGTAGCTCGCGCTCGGCCACCCGGCACGCACCGTTCACTAAGACAAAACCACCACCCCCCCCCACCCACTGCCTGTACAAGGCGCCACCACTGACGTTTGCCATGTCCGGGAATCGAACTGAGGTGGCCGGGTTCGTAGCGAAGTGCGTTAGCCGCTACACGACCGCTCGCCATACATATGGACAAGGGGAGAAGCACCATCTTCCGCCCCCCCCCGCCTTATGGAGCAGGTGCAGCTGGTGTGAAGCTACTAAGCGCCCTAACCTGGCCGCTTTCAGAGAGCATGTCCTGGTGTCTGAAAGCATTTGTGTGCTGACTGTGCGTGTTCACTGTGTATATTCAATCCGTGCGTGTTCAACGTGTGTTCATCCAGTGCCATGCTCACCGTGTGTTCACGCTGTACTGTGCTCACGGCGTGATCACTGTGTGCTGTGCTCACTGTGTTTTCACCGTGTGCTCACCGTGTGCTCACTGTGTGTTCACCATGTGCTCACCGTGTGCTCACCGTGTGCTCACCGTGTGTTCACCGTGTGTTCACCGTGTGCTCACTGTGTGTTCACCATTGTGTTCACCAGTGTGCTCACTGTGTGTTCACTGTGTGTTCACTGTGTGTTCACCGTGTGTTCACCGTATGTTCACCGTGTGCTCACCGTGTGTTCACCGTGTGCTCACCGTGTGTTCACCGTGTGTTCACTGTGTGTTCGCCGTATGTTCACCATGTGCTCACCGTGTGTTCACCGTGTGCTCACCGTGTGTTCACCACTGTGTTCACCACTGTGTTCACCGTGTGCTCACCGTGTGTTCACCGTGTGCTCACCGTGTGCTCACCGTGTGTTCACCGTGTGCTCACCGTGTGCTCACTGTATGTTCACCGTGTGCTCACCATGTGCTCACCGTATGCTCACCACTGTGTTCACTGCTGTCGTTGCACGCAGCTGGGGCAGCACTCCGCTGCACGAGGCCGTGCGCTACGCCCACCAGGCCGTGGTCGCCCTGTTGTCCGCGCACATGAACCAGGCGACGGTGCTCATGTAGACAGAGTGGGGAACAGCTGCACCGACACAGCCAGCCACCATCACCGTTCACACACTGACACGAAGCCTGCCCCAGCCATCATCCATACACACAGCCAACGTTCATCATCACCACCATCAAACTTGCCTTATCCATCATCACCATCGTCAATATCATCACCATCATCATATAACATCATCTCAGCAATGTTCACCATGATCATCATCATCATCATCTTCAACCAGATTTGGATTTACTCTCCAACACACCGGTGGGCTAAAGTAGTAACTAATTGGCTTTTGTTTACGCGACAACTCCCTTACTAATTGGCCGTGTTGGGTGGTGGAGGATTACGACACGTTTTATTATGAAATAATATTGGCTGCGAAGGCCTACGTGTTAAACTTCAACCAGATAATTACAAATATCATCATTAACATTGACAATATGCATAATATAGTTTTTTTTAGGTTCGATCGCGTAAATATAAATTAAACCCGCCACCACCCGATGCAGCCAATTAGTAAGGGTTGTCATGTAAACAGAACATGTCAATTCGTTACGAGTACAGCAACACCGGTTTGTTGGAGATCAAATCCACAACGATCTCACCCCAAAAAAAACATTTGGATGATATCGGTCGCAAAAGCCTACGTGTTACACTGATTGCCAATATCATCAACACGACCTTCGCTTCTCTCTCCATCTAAAGCAAATCTCTTGGCTCCATCTCCACAGCGGGCATTACTCTTCCCTCCTTTGGCTTGCCACTCCATCACCAGGCTTGGCCTTCGGCTGTCCTCTTTCCGAGCGATGTGCCCTGCCCGCTTTAGTCCCCGTGCGCCACGATTCCACGGGAGCAGAAAGACGCAACCACGTTGGGTTGAATTTCAAAATCTGTCGAGTTTTAAATCGGACGGGAGGAATGAAGCCGACCCGTGATTGGAGCGCTGGGTCAGTTTGTGTACAATGCACTTATTTATGCCACGTAATAATATATATGAAGACTGACTTCCTAGACAATATTTTCTATACGTTATACAGTAAATGTAAGTGGGGAGGGAATGGTATATTTTTTTACCCGTTGTAATTGTTATGTAAACTTGTTTACATGTTTTAAATCTGAAATATATAACAACATAAAATATATATATGTATAAGCACATTTTCACACGCAGTTCGGTAGGAAGACGGAGCCCGTTAAACTCTCCGACGCGCTTGCGGGTCACAGCCACGCGCTGTTGCTCGGCACGGTGTCCGACGTTTCGCCCCACGTGCCGGGACAACCGTGCCGAACGACACGCAGCGGTGCAACCTGAAGTTCCGCCCGAGAGCCCCCGTATGCACAGCGCAGACGCGACACTGCAATGCGCAGTCTAAATGACTCCTCTCGGTGTTTTCTGTTCAATAAAAAAAGAACACACGAATAACAGAATTGTGGATAAGATTTTTTCGGCCCTCATTTTAGTTTAATTTAATTTAATTTTTATTTAGTTTTTATTTATATATTACAATTTTTTTTGTTTCTTTTTATTATTTTATTATGTCCCTTCTACGTTACTTTACCGAAATAACCAAGAATATGAATCCCTGTGGTCACGAAAGCTTTAAATCGTTTTTTTTTAGTTTTTGTTGTAATATTCATGATATTTCAATAGGCTGGTGCAGAGCACAAATCGCAACGCAGGGAGGGGGTACAGAAACTCGGGCGGGCCTCGGTCCCGAAAACTACGCACCTGTGGCATCATTTTAGTCTCAAAAGTTACGACGCAGATAAGAACAGTGCTTCTTCCTAGGGAGAGGGTAATGTACGACTTTATATTCCATTTGTGCAGGAAAGTCTCGCTGAGACTCGAGACGCCTTTTTCGGGAGGGTCCTGCATTAGGATGTTTGCCTCAACCTGTTGGTGAGCTTAAATTTTGACTTATGATGAAGACTGCTTGTGTTGCGATCGAAACGTCGTGGGTTTCTTGCTTTTATTTTAATTTAATTTTATTATTTTTATTTTATTTTCTATCTACGTGACTTTACCGAAAGAACCAAGCATATCCTGTTGGTGAGCGTTCGGCATGCGGAAGCCAGAATACCTGGAGAAAACCCCTGCAGATGAGGGGCTAACACTCAGTGCCGCATACACACAGGTGTAGTGATTGTGGTATCATTGCTGGGTACATATGCACACGTATGACGTCACTGTGCCAGGAGCGTTACTACCACGTGGGTCGACACACACACATGACGTCATCCCGGCTGGAGGCGGGAATGACGTCAGGGCCGGTCCTGGACATGTGACCGGATCCCAGTGGGGGCCGGGGGTCCAGGGGGCCCTCGGGAGGGCACGTGGACAGCAGGGGGAGGGGCTTAGAGAGGGTGCTCGAAGGGAGGCGTGGCCGGGGTGTTGCCCGGGCATGCCGAGGCCCATTTCAGCGGCCTCCTCAGGAGGTTCGGGGCTGTTCATGCAGAGAATGAAGACACCTCGTGAAGATGCCAAGAGGAGAAGGCCTACAGTGAGCGGACTGCCCGCAGCCCACCTGGCTGGGTCACGCTGGAGTAGCTAAGAGACAAGTGTGTGTGTGTTGGCTAGGGTACGTCGGTGGTCACCACCCTGTGTGTAGAGCAGGGGTCGGGAACCTTTTTGACTGGGAGAGCCATAAGAGCCAAATAATTCTAAATATATTTCATTGAGAGCCATATAGTATTTTTAACGTATAATAAATTTAATGTCTTACTTTTAATGCGACTTCTGGTGCTGCATGGTTTTGCTGATGGCCTTGTAGTCTGGTTCATACGTGGTGAGGTTGAGCTTCATGCAGGCGTGACCCGTGAAATTTATCTTCAAAACGAATTTCTGTTTACTTTAAAATGACACAGTATTATTAAGCAATATCACAAGTATTTTAAAATCAGTTCCAAACTGATTTTTTGTTTATTCTTTCAACTCAAAATTGTCTGGGAGCCATATGCCGTCACTGGAAGAGCCATATATGGCTCGCGAGCCATAGGTTCCCGACCGCTGGTGTAGAGTAAGAGTAACTGTTGAGTAACCGTTGTGTTCATTAATAAAATGAGTGTTGCCTCCCAAGAAGTGTGTGCGCCTAAATTGAACCCATTACACAGGCACTAGGATCTGCCTGTGGAGCCCAAGCGGTCATCGCACAGTGCCCAATAAGCATGGAGCGCTGGCACAACGTGAATGCGATTTGTGGTCGGTGTGCGCGTTTCGCGGGGAGTGGTAGCGCAGTGGACCAATAGTGGCGATTATTTTATCCGGTTCTGGGCCTCCCCTAGGTCGACTCAGCCTGAAATGAGTACCTGGTGCGGTGTGTAAACATCGCCACTGGGGAGACAAAGGCGGTCGGGCGTGGTGCTGGCCACCCACCCCCTCGTGTACCGTTCCGGCCTTCATAGGTGCTCGCTTAACAGCACTTGCCCCTGCAGTCTGTTAAGGCTATACGGGGGGTCTTTGTACACATCAATCTAATGCAGTGGTTCTTAACTCTTCCTGCAGCCTTGCACCCCTTTGGTTCGCAATCATAAAAACAATAAATGTCTGTTAGTAAATACATAGGATTCGGTGAAACAATGTAGTTGTTATTACGTGCCCATGCTTAATTTGTCTTTTCGATGACTTACCTTCTAAAAAAATCTGCCCATGTCTTGCACTCCCAGAAAGGGGAATTTCGCACTCCCAGGGGGTGCGTGCACCCCAGGTTAAGAACCACTGATCTAATCAATGTCCAAAGTATAAGAGGTAGGCTTCCTCAATGGACTGGCCAGCTTGCCAGCTTCTTTACGCCTGTGCATAGTCTGGGGCTTCCCTTCACATCCCCACGGTCAGTTCCAAGTAGTGACGCAAGGCACCGGAATTTCATCATTGCCGAAAAACGCGTCCGCACCGCTCACATGAGCCGTGACAGCCACTGGGTGACGAAGAAGCCAGTGTGGGCTGGCTGCTTGCGTACGCCTGTTGCGTGTAGGGACTGTGTTTACCGGGACACTCCCGGTGGTTTTAAATGACCTTTGATACGTGGAAGATCTCGTAACGTGAACGCTCCGTGCGATTGGCGGTGTTATCCCCCCCCGCTGGAAGGGTGACGACTGACAGCCCCTATGGATACAACACAGGCAGCTGAGAGTGCTGGAAAGGGGAATGTTTTTACGTATTCATCAAATATTCAGGCAATTGTGATGCGCTTTTACCTTCAAAAGCAATACGTTTGATTGGTTTTGGTAACTTACCGGGAAGAAAGGAGGAGGGGAAACAACAACTCGATGGACATTTCGGCCGGCCGGCCTTCTTCAGGAAACATGTCGGTCTTCCTTTACAAGAAGCTGCCCCTCGACACGTTTCTATTCGAGTTCGACAACCTCGAGTGGGCGTACGGAAGGAACAGATGCTACATTTGCTTCAAGCTCAAACCCATCCACGCCGTCGGCGCCACCAGCACCACCGGCACCACAGGATCCGAGCTCTGGGGCTACGCCACCAACAAGTGGGAGGTCACCGACGGCATCCCATGCGAGAGCCCGGAGAAGCGCGGCATGCACGCCGAGGAGCTGCTGCTGGACGAGATGACACGCCACGTCCGCGAGCACGGCGGCGTGGGCTTCTTCGTCGAGTGGTTCACGTCGTGGAGCCCCTGCCACCGCTGCTCGGGGCTGCTGCTCCGCTGGCTGCGCGACGTCGGCGGCGGCCGACACCGGCTGCGCGTCTGGTTCTCCCGAATCTACTACGGAGACGTCGGGGCCGTGCGGGCCGGGCTGCGCTGCCTGCGCCGCGCGGGGGTGCAGCTCGGCGTGATGGACAAGAGGCTGCACGATTACTGCGCCCACGCCCTGGTGGACGCGGCGCGGGGCGATCCCACGCCGTGGTGGCTCGTGCCGTGGCACATAAACGTCCCCCGCGTCCAACGGGCCTTCGACGAGATCATGGACGAGAAGGTGAGTGAGCCAGGATGGTGCTGGTGGTGCTGGCGGCCGTGGTTGGCTGATGTGCCATCGAATGCTTCCTTCCCTCAATTACCCGTGAATGATGGGGCAATTGTGGACAGAGTGGAGAAGTTTCCGTACCTGGGCTGTTTGCTTATGACCAGCTCTGGTTTGGCAGCAGAGGTCTCAATCTGAATCAGTTGAGCGGCATTATATTTTCATCAGCTGTGTAACGCCGTTTGGAAGCTGCCTTCTCTATTGCTCCATACGAAGCTCCGGGTCTTCTCGGCCACAGTTATTCCCTCTTTATGTTTGCGAAACATGGAGCCCTTTAAAGGAACATCTGCACCAGTTTTAAACATGCAGGCTGGCCTGCCTATGAGCCATCCTGGGTTTAACCACACTGGTTTGTTTGAGGAGCTCACAGATCCTTGAAAGATCTGGAAACAGTCCCATCAGTGAACTCCAGCAGGCGAGGCTATGTTGGCTGGGTCATGTAACCTGCATGCCCAGCCACCGCATGCCCATGCAGCTTCTGTTTGGCTGGATAGAGGGGGGATAAACGGGCACGGCATGGGCTTCAGAAAAGATTGGGCTGATGTGGTATAGGAGAATTTGGGAGTGTGTGGACTTGCGAAGGATAAGGTACTAGCGGTGTCAAGATTGGACTCTGTGAAGGAGGCTCGTGAAGGACGCTACCAGGCAGTTGGAGGCAACCACCCTCCATCACCAACGGACCATCGCCGCTGCATGCGCAGTGTCTCCCCGTGTCTCGCTGCAATGCCACTACTGCCCAAGTACATTGTTAACAAAATCATATCTCTTTTTGTCTTTGCAGGACGACAACGGGAGTGATATCTCAGGTAAATGGATGGCCAATGTATGCTTTAGATATGCAGTGTTTCCATGAGAGGGATAATCCAGTCAATTGGAATGTGAACCCAGTAAACATGCATTGTCGGGCCAAATATTGGTCTGTGATTGGAATGTTTGCACCAATGTTGGTTCAATATTGGTCCAACATTTCCTGTTTACTAGGGAGAGTCTTTAATTTGCTTGGAGCAACATATTTAAAAAGTAAAAATGTAAATAATAACAATGCCCTTTATTTACCCAAGAATTGCCTCACTGATCTCAAATACTCTTTTTCGGGAGGGCCGTGCTTTGGGACGTTTGACCAGTCCCATGAATGAGTGTTAAGTTTGCCCACTGTCGCCTAGCCAGTCCGCCATGCGGCGGAGAGGAAGTGCAGTACAGTAGTTTTATCATTTCACTTTTGCAAAAAAAAGAAGTGACATGTGGTTTCACATCAATCACAACAGACGCGGCACTGTTATCATTGTGTAAAGGAGAGCCGACACAAGGTTGCAGGGGGTTCGTCTTTTAATCCTTTTCTCCCATCCACACCTGTCCCCAGCCGTCCCAATCTCGTTTCCGCCAAAGGCCCCTTCATCCCCCCCGTTCTCCCCTTATATCTCCTCGATTACTCCTCCCACTAACCCTCCTATTGGTGGGAATCCTTCCCCTGACACCCCTACAATTGTATTCACCATAATGCGATTAACATTAAATGTAAGAGTATTACTTTTAATTTACATCGGTTTATACAGTTACGTTTGACTTTTCATTTGTAAACTTAAAACTGTGTCACCATTATTAAACACTGCCAGTTCATAGCACGTAAAATCGAAGGGTTATCACGTGACGATCTTGTTTGGTGGTGGAGGGTTAATGACAAGAATGTTGGCATGAAACTACTCACCACGTGGTTTAGCCCAAAAACATGTAAGGCTTCATAGGAACTTGGGAAAATAGGCGATGGAGAAAAATCCAAAGGCAGTGTAGAATTCAAAAGTTGAGGAGTGCGAGGGGAAGGAGCTGAAACAGTTCCAATTTTTCGAGATCTCATTGCCAAATGTATTCAACGCTAGCGTGAGAGAGGATGATGATCGAACACAATACAGGTTTTTTGGGTTAGATCGCGTAAATATAAATGTTGTGTCGTAACCCTCCACCACCCGACACAGCCAATTAGTAAGGGATTTGTCGCGTAAACAAAACGCCAATGAGTATTGTAAATTGTAAATGTTGTGGATTTACTCTCCAATACACCGGTGGGCTGAAGTAGTAACTAATTAGCGTTTTGTTTACGTGACGAATCCCTTACTAATTGGCTGTGTCAGGTGGTGGAGGGTTACGACACAACATTTATACTTACGCGATCTAACCCAAAAAACTTTATTCCGAATAATATTGGTCGCTAAAGCCTACGCGTTAAACTGATGATCGAACGCGCATTTCCGCTCCCCTCAGACCCCGGGATGCTGTCGGAGTCCACCAGCGGTGGGCACAAGAGTTGGCATGACGATGATTGGCACCTGCCGCTTGGGGATCTGACGGTGGTCGCGGAGTGCACGCCCAGCAAGCAAGGACCTCCCGAAGCCACGGCCGCCCCCACGCTGCCCAGGAAACGACAACAAGAAGACCCCGTGGATGCCTCGGCAGCCAAGAGGGCCCTCTTTTAAATTCTGTACCTCGTCATGCGTATACTTGATCAGGTGCGGCACCGCTACATTTGCTAAACGTATGTAATGCATCGTTCTTAATGTTGGGAGAATGGAGAAGCAAACATTTAGAATTTGTTTTTAATGATTGTTATTAAACATTTTGATTCTAATGATTCTACCAGGGCTTTTCATTCTGTGGAACGAATACTTTATATGATTGCTATAATTGTACTCTCCATTTTGCTTCGTTCTACTACAAAGTTGCAAGTATTTTTGTAATAGTTATAATTACTTTTAATATTTTATAATTACAGTATAAGATAATTTCAATATAATATTCTGAACATCTGCAGTTTTAGTTAGACGTTGAATATTTTCAAGTGAATTTTATGCTAAATTTAAGCTTTCCAACGCCTCCTTTTTAATAAATGTTTTCTCCTACAACATCAGAGCGCAGCGCCACGCCACATTAAATACGCACTACAATGACAATAGTTTAAAGCGATTTGAAGCATGTTTTTTTGGGGGGAGGGGCAGAGCTTTGTGACGTCATATTTGAGGGGCCGTCTGACTCTTGGTGACGCCATGTGACGATGAAGGGGGGGTGTCAAAAATCGTCAAAAATCGCATGACGTCATTTATGGACGGCCCCTTATCGTAAAAAAACTAATGACATTTTACCTACACTATGATCTAACATATTTTTTGCTATTACGAATTATATTCCGTGTATGTTTCAAACTTTTAAGTGCAATTTCACCTTCTTGGCATAGCATTATTCAGTGTTAAATTGCTACATTTAGTCTAAATGTCTCGATGTAATTCGGATCGCCCTTTGCAAAAGCCACGCTGTTTCGTGCGTTTCAAAATATGTTGAACCTATCTACGTGACTTTACCGAAAGACCCAAAGAATATTTCAAAATATGTTGAACTTGTTTGGCAACGTACCTAGCCAACCGTGCGAATCGACGGCACGGATGGGCTGATCTCGTGTCCGACCCGACTGAATGGACACGTCAAAGGTCACAACTAAAACACGTGTGGGATATTGCAAACGAGCCATGGGATGGTGAGCAGATGTCCTCATGAGTGTGGGCCCTCTCGTCCCAACAGAGACCCCATGTAACTCCACCTTGGTTCAAATCTCTGTACACGTGCAATGTTATTTTCAATGAACGTCTATTATGCTGCCTATAGCCCATTGGACGTCATGATTTTATGCGGATTTTAAAGACTAGATGCTTCTTTTTGCACAAATATATATTGCCCGGTACGAAAATAATACATTGCAAATGAAAACTGTATGTATATACAGATACATCATGTATTGATTGCAGTATTGCACTGATTGCACTCTGAATTGTATTGCTGTTTTATAATCGAAATATATATATTTAATACATTTTACAATGTGTCTCACTGCCTTGCATTCAACCGAATGCTGTAGCTTATATCTTCATCATCACCGTCAGCCATGGCCAATCCACTGCTGGATGAATGGCTCCCACTAACTATTGTGGTTGCCACTTGCTATGAAATACACGGACTCCTCTACTTACGAACGAGTTAGGTTCCAGAGGTCTGTTCGTAAGTCGATTTGTTTCGTAAGTTCAACTTTATTCCCGTCGATTTCAAGCACGTTGTACGGCGTTTACACTAAACCCGGCGGAATGGCTTTAAAAGTTGTATCATCTCCTGTAGATGCCACTGGTTCTTCACGTTCTGCAGATGTAGATGACACCACCGCCATCTATTGTGCGGTGGTTGAACTTACGACTCTCGGTCCGAACAGGCAACTCGACATACGGACACGTTTGTTCGTATCTCTGAAAATTCGTAAGTTGAAAGTTCGTAAGTAAAGGAGTCCCGGGTAAGCTGGACCCTGCAACCTACGGCTGACTTGATTTCATCGCTCCATCTCCTCTGGGTACGTATTTATAGATCTTGACTTAAAGCTTATTAAAGCTTATATTTATATTCTTGGTTCTTTCGGTAAAGTCACGTAGAAGGGGAAAAAAACACATTTTATTATTATTATTTTTATTTTATTATATCCCTTCTACGTGACTTTACCGAAAGAACCAGAGTAAAGCTAAAATTATTTTTTCTTATTTTTTTATCTACGTGACTTTAGGGAAAGACCCAAAGAGTACTTTACAGATGTCCACGTTAGAGAAAAACAAATTTTGCATTGTTATTGGGTTCTGGATGGTCCTAGATTTAAAAAGAAATGAATTAAATATTTCAATGGGGATAATATTACCTACAACGGATAGGTACCGCTCGCCCCTCTGAGCCACACGATTGGTAGAACGGCAGCAGCCGACGTGTTTCCATTGGCTAGCACGTCGGCATCGCTTATCCGTGGTGGGAAATATAATAAAGGGGCGGCTCTACAGCTGACCGGCGAAGCGATTCAATTGCGGATGACTGCGCATGCGTAAAAGTTAACATAATTTATTCTAAAGACAAAGCGTCCGATAGCTGGATTAAAATTGTTCTAAAAACGAAGCCTTTAGCTTGATATAAAATATGTTAATTAACGTAGATATATATTTTTGGTTAATGAATGTAAAAATGAATTCCCTTTTCCTATATTTAACGTGCCGTGAAAGTGTCCCCACAGCGTATAGGTACAACCGAGCTCGTTACTATATAAACGCGTGGTGGGTGGTGTACTCGCGTTACAGTGAGTACGGGGGACTTCAAGGTTGCCGGTTTGGGAAGCCCCCTGTGACTGACAGTGACCTCAGTTGCAACTCCGCTCAAGATGCCTGCTATTGTTTTATATCAACTCTGTTGTTATACAATTGTAATTGCATGAGTCCGATTTAAAAAAAATTGCGTAATTAATTTACATGCAGTGGCGCGCTTACCGTTCTCTTAAATTTGCACACCTATCCTGTGTGTGTTGTTTTATTGTTGCTGTTGTAACTTGCTGAGCCGCACACTACTGGACGTCTGTGCAAAAGAGCTTTTCAGCTCATCGGATTCCTGCCCACCGCCCCCCCGTATGAGAAGTGTAACTTTTCAAACGATTTAATGAAGGCGTTTATGCGTACGTTTCTATATTTTTGGCTTTAAATAAGTTATCGGTCCACGTGGACATTCTAAGCCTATTTCGTCTAAAAAGAATCAGGAAAACTAAATTTATATCGTGGGCCCCGTGGTGTTATCGGCGTTTTCGCACCCAAATACTGTAGTGTATGGGGGTCCAAATGTCTTGTGACCCCCATTTAATTCTATAAAACTTCATTTTTTTTAAAGTAAACTTTATAAAAAAAATACTCCTATGAACACGCCCCGCCGGGGGGGGGGGCAGACATGTTAGGGGTTAATTGGGGAGGTCACAAGACATCTCGACCACCCGTGTACAGTAGTAACTCGAACTCTGTGACATCTCTGATGAGGACCCCTCCATTGTCGATTTAACGACCTCGCCCAACGAGTCGCAGTTTCTCGCTGGTGCCGCACCGCACGTGGTGATGGGGGGTTGGTGGTGGTTGGTGGTGGTGGGGGG